>OZ020293.1:7150942-7188338 GCA_963971205.1 Aethes cnicana
CTACCTAATACTCTTATGTAGTACCAGTAGCGCCATCTATCGGTTGACTTGAAGAATTTTAATAGGTTCAGGCTTATGTAGCGTTTTGAGCCGGGTTAGGTCTCTAGAGGGATTAATAATCAGTAATTTAGATCATCGCAAGCTACTTAATAATCCCCACGATAGCAACTCTCTCCATGAAATGACAAGATTGCGGAATTTACGGTCTTTTAATCCCTAACTAAAAATAATAAAATAAAAAAGTTAATTAAAAAAACCAAAAAACCCGACTGCGTAAAAACTAAAAAGAAAAAAACAAGACTACTTAGTTCAGTAGTAGCTAGGATTATGTTAAGTAATTGATTGCTATTGAGGAATCTAAAGATGCCTACAGTCGGGACCCATTTAAAATCTAGGTTAAAATGTTACAAATAATGGGTCCCGATAGTAGGCATCTTTAGATTCCTCAATAGCAATCAATTACTTAACATAATCCTAGCTACTACTGAACTAAGTAGTCTTGTTTTTTTCTTTTTAGTTTTTACGCAGTCGGGTTTTTTGGTTTTTTTAATTAACTTTTTTATTTTATTATTTTTAGTTAGGGATTAAAAGACCGTAAATTCCGCAATCTTGTCATTTCATGGAGAGAGTTGCTATCGTGGGGATTATTAAGTAGCTTGCGATGATCTAAATTACTGATTATTAATCCCTCTAGAGACCTAACCTGGCTCAAAACGCTACATAAGCCTGAACCTATTAAAATTCTTCAAGTCAACCGATAGATGGCGCTACTGGTACTACATAAGAGTATTAGGTAGCTATTTTATTTATTTACGAGCGCTGAGTACTGACTAGTGTACCTAATTGGTACCTATAATCAATTAGGTTATATTTCACTGTATCACACACACTATTGACACTTTAAATGTAATAACGAAACTAAAAGTCTTCAAGTCAACGGATAGATGACGCTACTGGTACACTACATTGCACATGCGTACGTACTTGATTGAAGTTTGAGATTTATGAAAAACATTATTATTAAGTATTTTATAGTCGTCGTGACCTGCTTGAAGACTCGTTGGTCTAGATTATTTCCTGTGTTGCTAATTCGAACGGATGTACTACTGGGTGGATAGGTAGGTACCTACTTTACGTGGTTAGTAAAGGAACTTTGAATCGTTATAAATCATAAACGGTTCTTTTGTCTGAAAAATGGTCAAAGAAACCTAATAATGATTTTTAAATACCTATTCAACGATACCTCACATGCCATAGTTGGTTGACTTTTATTTTTTTATTTTGTACAATATGGCGTCTGGTAGCCGCCATTTTGAATTTTGATAAATTTCATATCTTCAGTGACACTCGCGCAATTCAGACGAATCGATTGACGTATGATTCATTAAAATCGACCCACGCGTTTGATCTCTAGTGTGCCACAAAGGAACAACCATACATACATACAAACATACATACATACATACATACATAGACAGGTAAACACATAACCCTCCTTTGCGGTGCGCAGTCGGGTAAAAATCAGGGTACATCTCGGACCAAATCCCCCACCTACACGTTAAACTACGATAATCTGTAACTTTTCCCTTTATTATCTTTTTATATATTGATCCTAGCGAAAAAATGTATAGTATCTTTTTTGTAGAAAATTTCATGTAGATTATTTATGTTTTAGAACATTTTTTGCTGTGGGTCACTGTTTACGAATTTTTTACGAAAAACTAAAAAGGAACCTTTAAACCCCCCCCCCCCCCCCACACACACACACACACGTTAGCGGCGCCCCCATACTTCAGTACTTTTAGTATGTTGTTTATTAAAAAATCAAAATCAAAAATGCTTTATTCATTTTCTAACAAGTTTTTATCATACATTTTCTGGGGCCTCCTTTTAAGCTTAGAATGCCTGTGTTAGGACGCCCCGCTCTTCCTTAGCGTAACTAAATGAATGGCAATCAAGTGTTTTTGCTAAGTTAGTGGCTGTCATTAAGGTATACATAGGTCTTCAAAAATGATATTGAGGTTTCTGATATCATTTTTTTCTAAACTGAATAGTTTGCACGAGAGACACTTCCAACGTGGTAAAAAATGTCCCACTCCCCTGTAACTTTTAAAATAAGAGAATGATAAAACTAAAAAAAATATATGATGTACATTACCATACAAACTTCCACCGAAAATTGGTTTGAACGAGATCCCATAAGTAGTTTTTTTTTTATACGTCTTAAATCGTAAAATGCAAATGTACTAATACAAACTTATTATTTGCGGTTGGTGAAGTAGCCGTGTCTACTGAACCAACTGCAAATATAAGTTTGTATTGATACATTTGCGTTTTTAAGATGTCCCCAAATTAGGTAAGGTTCCTTCAAGTTTGTACGGAACCTTCGGTGCGCGAGTCCAACTCGCACTTGACCGGTTTTTTTATGCTAAGTTGGCAACATCACTATTTACTTTCACGTTTACTTGTTGTTTCATCTCAAGTACCTACGAAGCCGCCATTTTATTTCCATTTTCGGTCAAGTCAAGCATCGGTCGTCAAATCAAGGCGTCGCTTTCCTGCGAAGCGAATTCGAATCGGGCAAGCGGTGTGCATCAAACTTCACGTTCGTCGTTTTCGTGTTTTGAGTCCGTCTAGAGTAACTTTGCAATAGAATAATTTTGCAACCCCGTATGGAAATTTATAGGGCAATATTTCGTTGCTATGGAAACGCACCAGATTACATTAGTTTACAATAATTATTTTCGTCAAGAATAAGTACAGTCATGGTAAAACATCGAGTTATATGTATTTCGTATAACTCGATGTGGTAAAACCGCTTATAAAATTAAATGCGAAGTGGGACAGTGTAATGGTTATTTTTGATGGTTTTTCATAAATCCTTTTTTTTTACACATTTTTTTTAAAAAAAAAAACGCTGGCTATCAAATGACGTATTTTTATTAATAGCTCAAATAGTCTAAACTTGCCCCTTTTGATTGAAGTGGAGTTTGGTCGGGAAATAATTTAACCTTTATTTCTTATTTCCTAGTATCTGTCAATTTGTTTCAGTACTTTAAGTTTACAGGATATTAGTATCAACGTTGTGATTCTTTTTTGTAATTTTATTCGTTTAACAGGCTTAATAATTTGGGTAGAATTTTAGTTGGACGATGGTAACCCCACGTCTTAACAAACGTCACTTATTTATCTGTATCTACGATGTGAACTGTGTGGGCTGAATTTTTCACGTGCGTATTTTATTGGAATTTTTATCCTTTTGGAGTATTTAACGCTGTAAAAGCGTCTGTCGTTATTGTGGTAATGCAATCGTTTTTTTTTCTTTAACAGATTGTCCGGCTGACAGCCGATGTCTATTTTTGACTTCAAGGCTTTGGTTACCTAAGCAAAGATGGGACTCAGAGAACCTCTTCGGGGTCGACAGCGAGTCAACTCATTAATGTGGGGCTCCTAATCCTCCGAGGTAATTGCTGCATCTTGTTTGAGCCGTTCGGCAGTGCCCACCTTGTACTGTGAGCACTTGTCAATTTGTCATGCATGGTGTTTGGTTATATCGTTTTCTTATATGTTGCTTTGTTCGTAGGAGGTGCTTGGGCACGGCCCTGAGTCGTGTGACAGGCTCGCCTTGAAATCTGGCGGTCTCGCAATGCAGTGTGTGTGACTTGGCATTCTGAGAAGTGGCCTCTGGGGATAAATTTTGAAGGAAGCTTGTTGTGCTGACTGCACCGCTTCGGTGTCGAAGCGTGGCTGTTGGCCTGAGCGCTGCTGCGGGTGCTGCTTGAGTCGGGCTGGTCCGGGGAAGCCAGGCACGATACTGCTTCATCGGGCGGAGCAGGCAAGAGTGCCCGTCAGGTATCACCTAAGCACGTTGTCGCGCTCGAAGCGAGATAGGACATCAGTCTGGCTTTAAGGCAGTAGGATTTAATACAAAATAAATTTATGAATTTGAGGTGACCAAACGCGCAAGTGACCCTGAATATTGTGATGTACTTGTAGGATGTAACAAGTTGATAAGTATCTAAGAATAAGAATCTAAAATCTAGGTTAAAATGTTACAAATAATGGGTCCCGATAGTAGGCATCTTTAGATTCCTCAATAGCAATCAATTACTTAACATAATCCTAGCTACTACTGAACTAAGTAGTCTTGTTTTTTTCTTTTTAGTTTTTACGCAGTCGGGTTTTTTGGTTTTTTTATTGGTTAAAGTAGTCATACTTGGTACAGTTGTATCTTGGATGATTATGAGTGGGTTCAGACTGGGGGCTACCGCGGGCCACCGCTCGGTTGGTGAGGGGATGGGGGAGTTCAATTTCGCCGCACTTCGGCGAGACTTATATTTTTTCAAAATTTTATATGCAACTGGGCAAGTGTGGTATCATTTTCAGATAAAACAAGGACGTCATATTCGCTTCCAAAATAAAAACAAATGCATTGTCATACTAAAAAATCGATTTAATTCAAGTGTTTCATTGGAAAATTTACCTAATTTGTCTAAAAACAAATTTAGACTATCAATCGTTTACTTAAACCTTAGACATATCAATGTAAAAAAAAGAGTAATCGATAGTCGCATTATCTCTGATTGTATAAATATATACTTTTATATACATTAATGTAAGCATCTGGCTGAAACAAGTATTTATGAAAATTTAAGAAGTAGAATTTGTTCAAGACGAATTAAGGTTGAATAAGTTTAGTATTGAATAAGTCATTTTTAGGGTTCCGTAGCCAAATGGCAAAAAACGGAACCCTTATAGATTCGTCATGTCTGTCTGTCTGTCTGTCCGTCCGTATGTTACAGCCACTTTTCTCCGAAACTACAAGAACTATACTGTTGAAACTTGGTAAGTAGATGTGTTCTGTGAACCGCATTAAGATTTTCACACAAAAATAGAAAAAAAAACAATAAATTTTGGGGGTTCCCCATACTTAGAACTGAAACTAAAAAAAAAATTTCATCGAACCCATACGTGTGGGGTATCTATGGATAGCTCTTCAAAAATGATATTGAGGTTTCTAATATCATTTTTTTTTAACTGAATAGTCTGCGCGAGAGGCACTTCCAAAAATGTGGGGACACACATTTTTGGATAAGTGTAACTTCCAAAATAAGAGAATGATAAAACTTAAAAAAATATAATTCACATTACCATGCAAACTTCCACCGAAAATTAGTTTGAACGAGATCTAGTAAGTAGTTTTTTTTATTGCAAATCAATTCAATTTTACTAATACAAACTTATTATTTGCGGTTGTTGAAGTAGCCGTGTCTACTGAACTAACCGCAAATATAAGTTTGTATTGAAATTTTTGCATTTTTAAGATGTCCCCAATAATTTGGGGACATCTAATGGTAAGGTTTCAAGTTTGTACGGAACCCTCGGTGCGCGAGTCCCACTCGCACTTGGCCGTTTTTTTTTGTATGAGACGATGCAATGTTTTCTTTCGTGTTTGGAAAGTGTGGCGCTCTAGTGCAAACGTGTCGCCTCTGCTTGTACGTCAGTTGGACTTCTTCTCTCGTTAGAGAGTAGTATATTCCTTGCTCCAGTCTGAACCCACTCATAATCACCCAAGAAACAACTGTACTGAGTATGAGATGATACCCTTTTTTCAAGTTTATACGATTTTTATGATTTAAAAGAAACGGCCAAGTACGTGTCGAGAACAAAAAAACCGGCCAAGAGTTGTCCTCGCTCCCGTACTATTTGTAGAAAAACACAAGTATGGCTTGACATAAGACTGTTTTATTTTCGTTCTACCTACATGAATGTACCATTATAATTCTTCTACACTATTATCTATAAAAACGGCAAAAAAAAAGTTGTATGGGAGCCCCCTTAAATATTTATTTTATCCTATTTTTGAGTAGGGTTTTTGTGACAGGCCGGTATCTACGGAACCCTACATTGGGCATGGCCCGACACATGCTCTTGGCCGCTTTTTTAGCTATGCCTTAGATTAGAGGGAGCAAGCGTTTTGTAACATTTTCAATGCTTCATGAATGTACGAGGTTTGAAAACTAATATACATAGACATATATTACTTCGTAAGTAGAAATCATTGTTCATGTACGAAAAAAAAAATTAAGGTTGGCAACCCTGGTAGCGCGTATGGTAGTGCGTGTATTATTATTACGCAACAGGAAGCTTGCAAGAAGCAATAGTCGAAGCGCGCACGCACAGCAGAACAGTAGGTCTAGTGTATTTTTTACACCAAAAATGCAAAACGATGTCACGAAGTTATTCGAGTAAACTATTCACGATCAGTTTAGTTTTAACACGCGAGTGTAAGCTTCAACTTCGGGCTCGGTTTGTTTTTACCTCTTCTCACATGAGTGTAAATCTTTATTTGCGCTAAACGCATCGAACGCGTTTTAGTTTATTCATCATTTTTGTATGAGAACACAAACAGCACCCCTAGCGGCAAAACATGGAGTCAATTCAGCGAGTGACATTTACTTTACGAAAACGGATGTGAATTCGTTTACACGTTTTCTGACTAACTGCGAGTGTAAGCTCGTATTTGACAGTTTGAAAAGTAAATTAAACGAAACGCAAGAAGTAAAGTTACTCACCCGACTTTATCACGTGAGAAGGTGAGAACTTAGGTTTTCGAACCAGTCGAATCCAAATTTACTTCAAAATTTTAGATTTTTCAAGTGAAATAAATGATATATGTATGTCGTCTATGTCTTAATATGCTTGTATTGTGTTCTTGAGAAATTTTTTACTAAGTATGTTATTTATTTAAGCTTCTTCGCATACGTATAAGTGTGTCTTTCTTTTTTAATGTTGAGATACTCCACGTTTGTGACGAATATACCTATAACTATGTACTTCGATTTGGTTTAACAAAAAACTAAATTACATAAATTACTCCGGGTTGCCTAGAAATTTTAGAAAATGTAGGTAACTTGGCAACACTTATGGCCATTTTGACAATTTTGACAGAAAAAACCTGAAGAAACGCAAACGCGATCGAGACGTTTTAACTCACTGCCTTCCGTCACATATTTGACATTGTCATGATTGACGTTTACCAAGCCTCCTCAAATTTGATATTAATGATAATTTAAATGTTTATTATTGAATAATTGCCGGCCTGAGGCCAATATTTTGATAATGGCGAAGTGTCCAAGACAGAAACCCTCAATTTTATAGTGTATAGCGGATGTCGCAAAGTGATGGTGACAATACATGAACGTGTGCGAGAACGGTGTTGACAAATGCACTCAAAGGTTAAAGATGAACCTTTTACGAATAGTTTACTCGAAGTGTGTTGAGTTGAGTTGAAAGATGGACGTTGACGTTTGTTGAGCCTCACCAAGTTTACTTGATTTATCTTTTATATCGTACATTAATTGTTTCCTCCATACAATGCTCGGCCCGTAGGCCATACTTGAAAGTGGCAAAATTGTCTTGCATATACTTAGAAAGAAGCCATTATATAAGAGAACAGAAGAGAAGAATTATATTTTAAGATCCATACTTTGAATTGAGCCAAATTTCTTGTAATGTAGAAAGAATTGGCGCAGCTCGTGTTACTTTTATCAAATACAAAGGAGAATGCGTGCATAGAAGCAAGAAACAGTAAGTATTAGACATAATAATAGTATTTATTTTTATTTGACATATGCAATATCCACTGCAGAGGGTTTGGGCCCTACACAGGCGCAGTTTGGATTGGGGACTCACACATGTACCTACATTCTTGAATTACTTCGCAAATGCGTGCATGTTTCTTTACGATTCACTATGTTTTCGTTCACCGAAAAGCCAAGTAGTAGGTAATTTTGCACAAAAGTAACTCACAGATGCGAGCCGGATTCGAACGCCCGCCGATCCTCCGCATGAAGAGTTCTATAGGTGATGGTATGGGTGAAATGGTTCCGAATGGAGGACCGATCACCCGACTGATCCAGGCAGTCGTCCCCTTTCATAAATAGGTGATGGTGGCCTAGTAGTGGGCCACCATCACGGCTTCAATTAAATACCTAATATACACTTACATTTTCTTTCAGTGTTCCTTCTGGCTCTGCCCCAGCAAGTCAAGTGGAACTGTGGCAACTTTAAGACCAGACCCCGTGGCTGAGCCAACTGCTGATTCCTACCAGAATTTCATCAAGTTTTAATTAGTTTAAACACTAATAAATCATGCTATATATTCCATTGAGTTTATTATTGGTGTTATTTATTGTAAGTATGTATATTTCTTTAGCAAATGTCAGCAACTAGCAACTGATCGATCAAAGCACAACCGAAGCTACTAACCGCAGAAAGCTGAAATTTGGCATATAGGTTCCTTGGGGAATTGGGGGGTGTTACTAAGCATAATTCCCGCGGGAACGCTCCGAATTCCACGTGAATGAAGTCACCGTCGGAATAAGCTAGATTGATATAATGCTTTTAGGTATTCGCATCAGTCAAGAATGTTGGCCGCTCTATTTAGCTATAAGTACCTACTAAGCCACAATTTTGCATTTATAGTATTTCCCTTTACATGATTTATTTAACGTTAATCTACCACATATGTAGCGGGAGTGGTGATGATGAGAACAAACTACTTTCTTGGTTAGTTTCAAGTTGATTTATTTCATAATAATTTAGAACGCTTAAATGAGTGAGGCTCACAAGAATGTGCCGTCACACACTGGGAATTCTTGTGAGCATCACCCAATATGTACTTATGTCTACCGAAACGATAATCCATGACACGGCCTATCTCTCTTCCGTGCCGTGCCTTGTGGACGATGCCGATGGTGCTGGCACAATCCTCCACGCCTGGAAAGACTATTCCTATATCGACTACGTCGCGATGTACGCCTCTTCATCGTTCAGCAAAAAGGCTGGTTTCAAGCGACCGATTGATTCGCACGTCGCTTTGCCTTCTCTATTAATCAGGTTCCCATGCCTTGCTCCTCCTCTCAACCACTATAAATGGGCCATCATAAGGCGGCGTTAGAGTAGGGCGGAGTATGACGCTTCTTGTGAACATTTCTGTAATTGGCCTTTCCCTTCTTGGACCGAGACAACATTAGCAATACTTAAGTATCTTCCCTTAAACATCTCTGTAAAACTATCGTAGGAACAGTTCCTCATTAAAAAACATTCCTGCGGTAGCCTAATCGGTATTCCATATACTTTCCTCGCAGCGCTATATCCGGTTTCTTCCTGTAAACTATGCTTGTAAACAACTCCTAAGTCCCAACTATAATATGGTAGGAAACTCTTCAACCGAGTTCTCTCTTTCGCTTCTTGCCCAAATACTAGCTATACAGATAGCCATGTAGGCAATACCAGCAATTTTGTAAGGCACTGAAAAGTCCTGCATGCCGCGTGTCTTCTAAATTTTATCTCCATGTTTAGTATCTTCAAAAATGTTCAAACTATTAGCCTGACAGTGACCTTGACAGATCGAATTGCGTATACTACTGCGTATCTGTCATACTAAAAGTCACTCGAAAACGTGAACGTTTTCGTTTACTCACTTACTCGCTCGTCACTCATTCGTATTAATCAAAATACACTCGCTAAACCTTGTTACAAAACGTACCGTTAGGGGCGCTGTTCAAGTTTTCATACAATCTTGATGTAAACGCAAACGCGGTCGAGAAGTATTTTCCAGGTCCGAAAAATACACTTGAGGTACAGAAGAAAAACGTAGGCGAGGCCAGTGTTCAGTGTTCGGTTTGGGCGGGACCTTCCTAATAGAAAATTAATATATAATCCTCAGGTAAGAGAAGAGAAGAATCATACATGACAATAGATACAGTAATAACTCCAATCGAAATTGTTGTGAAATCTTTTTTAGGATGTACCAGGTTGTGGAATTCAAGTCCAGTGATGGCGGAGGCGTAGGTGTAGTTTCCAAAATTTGGATGTCTCCAAAAAAAACCAATTGCCGGTGGCCGAATACGAAAAGACCCATCGATAAGAAGATTCTACATTTGATTCCTGACGACACGTGGAAAACATATGGAGTCAATAGAATCTTCTACGCAACGGGTAAGATAACGCCTATTTTACTAATTTTTCATCCGCCATGTTAGATTTCAAACAAAATTTCAAAGTAATAGTAAAGAGGAAAATATGTTTCAGTTTGCTTGTCTTTCTTTATGTTCATTTATTTTGGGGCCACTATGTTAAAAAACGATCATTTCTAATTTACGGTTAAATAAGTAGTAAAAAAGGTTAGCAGAACGCACAGCAGCGGTACCGGGGCGGCGCGGAGGCGTCACTGATTGTAATACACGAAATTAAAGTGCAGAACGCACATACAGCGGTACCGGGGCGGTGCGTGGCGGAGCCGTTTTTCTGATAGGGAACGCCACGCGACACCACGCTTTTTTGTGCGACCATTTTCGTTTAATTACGTGTAAGTATTACAAGCAGTGACGCCTCCGCGCCGCCCCGGTACCTTTTTTAAATTTGGTCACTACCAAATTTCGGGATTTGGTAGTGATTTCAGTGCAATAATAATGAAATTTCTTTCAGATGACCTTTTAAAAGCAAGGGACAGGGCAAAAAGAGCTGAAATTGAGTCAGAGTTCTCTGCTAATTCCAACGAAGGGAGTCCAATGATCCGAAAACGCGAACACGTACGCAGCTATTATAGTCAAAATTCCTCATCGGACGAAGGAATACGCGACAGTGACAATATTAGTTTCCCGCCAACACCATCGTTCTTACGTAACAACAGTAAGTGCTACAGTTACATCTCAGATCACAGAAATTCTATGAGTTACATCATATATCTATCTCTTGTCGAAATTCCTAAATGATAACAAATAGCCTTGTTAGTTAATTTTTTTGTTTGACATGGTTATTGTTACTTACAGATACATCTCCAAGCTCTTCTGCTAGTTCTGCAGCCTCTGCATCAGTAACAATTAACCATAGTAAGTGTTTTACCTACTGAACTTTATTGAAATGAAAGTGCCCCGTGACTTTGTCTGTATGGAATATAAAATTGCCGATAACTTTTCTTTCCAATTTTAATCCAACATAGCTTATATGTCGCTCCAAATGACCCTCTATCATGACAAATGACGCTCTATCTACCCTTGAAAACTGCATTCAAATCGGTTCAGTAGTTCCGGAGATTAACTCTAACAAACAGAAAGACAGAAAAGAATTCTAAAAATCGCTATTTTGTGGTCTACCACACATCTTAGTCGCCCCTGTTCCTTTTTAGGGTTCCGAAGTCCACAAGGAACCCTTATAGTTTCGCCATGTCCGTCCGTCCGTCCGTCTGTCCGCACTATTGCTCGGAGATGCTTAGTTCTAGAAAGCTGTAATTTGGCATGAATATGCATATTAGTTACGCTGACAAAGTGGTACAATAAAATTTTGAAATCTATTTTTTTATAGGGTACCTCCCCTACTCGTAAAGTGGGGATGTATTTTTTTTTCTTGCGTACCCCATGGTGCGGCATATCGTTGAATAGGTCTTAAAAAAATATTGTGGGTTTATTAAAACCATTTTTTGATTAAGTGATGCGTTTGTGAAATATTAAGCTTTAATATGCTATTTTTTGTTAGGGTCACGTGTCCCCCCCCCCCTGCCAGCTAAATGGTGGTACTTGGATGGCTGAAAAAAATCACGGTTGTGGCATATGTAACGTAGTTGAAAGGAAAACTATCACAGCTAAGTAGGCTATACAAACTTACGAGTCATAGTCGACCAACTTATAATGATGATTTTTCTCGAGCGGCAGGGGCGTCGGGCGGGCACGTCATACCACAGGCTAGCTAGATGCTAATAAGTCTTAGAAAGGTACTGTGGGCATCATCAACTTCGGAACCCTATACAAATATTGTAGCTAATAGGATTCAAGTAAAACAAGTTTTGCAGTGAATTCGGACATATTTATTTCATTGTTCCATTAACATTTTGTATCGAATTTCAGACGATTCAGCTGAAGAAACTGCAAAATCTTCGCAGACATTTGAACCATTCCCAACTGTTGGTGAGTTGCTTGAGCTTGGTCTTGTTGATGTTGTTTAAGCATCTTTCGTATGTAGCTTTCATTGAAACGTACCTATAATGCTAAATATTGTTTTATTAGGACACAAATGGTACGATAATTTAAACATCAAAAACATAACTTGTCAAAAAACAATCCAATTTAATAATTGTGTTTTCATGCGCTGGCCAAGTCAATCTATTTATTTTATTTAAAACATAAAAGATTTTTAATATTGATATGGTCACTATAAGATGTTGTTAGCTAATTACATAATAACTTAACAGGGTGTCCCAAGACTATGGGCCATCGAGGGAAAGTACCTTAAATATCGTAGATAGGATATTGTGCTGAAATAACACTATCTTATTTTTAAAAGTTAGTAATTCTGCATTTAAAGTTTTTCTAAGAATGACTTGCTTTGTTTGGGAATTGATGTTAAATTATCACATTTTGAGCATTTAATTAATTTATTTATAAAAAAAATACTTAATTGACTTCGGCCTTTTCATTTAGGTATGTTTTTTTATTTTATCATAATGATTAATTACAGGTAGTTTCTTTCTTTTAAAATACTATGTTACTTAAGAAGAATTATTATTTTTTGTCCATTCTTTCGATTGACATCATAAAAATAGGCTGATGTTTTTTACACATTTATGTCGGTTCGATTCCCAGACGAAGCCTAGGTCATTCTTAAAAAATCTTTAAATGCAGAATTACTAATTTTTTAAAATAAGATAGTCTTCTTTTAGCAAAATATCCTATATACGATATTTAAGGTACTTTCCCTGGAGGGCCCATAGTCTTGGGACACCCTGTATATTATAGCAAGGCATCTTACGATATATTAAGGCAGAATAATATATATTTTGGCATCTTGCCAGTCACTTGCCGCCAACAGAGGGTGTTCTTTTTAGACGTCACTTTGTAAGTAATTCTAGTTATAATATTATTACTTATTATATATTTTGCCATCGTGGCCGCTGAGTCCTTCAATATGTCACTTTGTAAGTAATTCTAGTTATAATATTATCAGAACTATATAAAAGTCTCGTCGGTTCACCTGATGAAAATGTAGTAAGGTAATGTGTAATGTAATCTTCAAATAAGAGGTCACAGTAAGTTTACTTTTATAAATCATACTATTTAAAGTATTATAGGAATTAGTGAATAACTCACGCCGGCCCACTTGATGGAATTTCAAGTAAAGTGATGTGTCCTACTGAAGAAGTATCAACTAAACCCATATTCTTTTATTATCTAACAATGTTTCACTTTTAAAACATTCCATATATATTGAAGGACTCAGCGGCCACGATGGCAAAATATATAATAAGGCATCTTTCGCCGTGTACTATACTGTAATATATTTTACATCACCCTTGGCCGTAAAGTGGGATTTTCTGCCCGCTACGCGGAGAGAAAATCTCACTTCTTGGCCAAGGCAAGACGTAAAACTTTTGACAAACCACGGGCGGTAATTCGTAAAGCCCCAGATCGCATATTTATGGCCCTCACCTTCGGTTCGGGCCACAGAAACCTGCGATCTGGGACATTTACGAATTCACCACCCTAGGTCTGTAATGTACTATTACACAAAATGGGACAACTTAAAAACGAATGAACATAATAATATAATGAAACACACAGGATACATGGGAGTCGGGGATTATTTTGATACACTACTTGCAACACACATCAGTGCAAATGACGTTAATGTGGCACGCACACTACTACAGAATACCGGACTATCATACCTGGCGAAGTATATTATTGTATCATGGGCCCTGACTATAAAACTTTAAGCGTTACATTCTTAGTGACTACTAACTAGTCATGTTTTTTGTATTTTTACCCGACTGTGGCAAAAGGAGGGTTATATTTTCGAGTGTATGTATGTATGCAAGTTTATCTTTCCGTTCAATATTCATATTTTATTATAGCTTAGGATCGTGTTAAAAGCATGTCACATACTATTACTTACATTTTAAAATATTCGTCGGTAAAAATTGATTTGTCTTAAAATCGCTTATGAACATGAACTACCAAATGTCATATTTCGGTTTAGGAATCTCTCCTACTATAGAAACAGTTTAACCAACCCCTTTCATTTGATACCCATATTGAGGAAGTAGTGATGAAATATGTAATCCGCCATTTTGTAGCGGGGGCCATCTTGGATTTACAATGATACCGAATGTATTACATTTTACTGTCATTAGAACTAAAGGTGCGTACCAATTTTCAGATCAATCCGGCAACAAGAAGGGGGTCAAATTTAATTACTAGATTTGACCCAAAAAAGTAAATAAACAAACAGGGCAAGCTAAATAAAACCGTTTAATAATAAAAACAGATTTATTACAAACTGATAAGGTATGCCTAAATCATAATCATAATGGTGTGTATGTGTATTAAGTTTTGTTGTAGGTATTGGTAGATTAGCTTTTTATTGAAAATTGGTGAAGGGTGATATTGATGGCGCCATTGGAGCCGGATTTTGGACGGCTGGAATTTTGATGTTGGTGTTTTAAAGTTGCCTGTGATTTACCTTAAGTTTTGTAATTTTTCTATGTCTTGATTTGTTTTATTGAGGTGTACCATAGAGGGTGGGAAAAAGGACCGCTGCATGGAGTGCCTGCATCAATAGTACATTACTACAGAGGCTGGGAAATAAGGGGTTGCCGGCCGAATGCATATAGACGATAGATAATGCGGATACTTATTGGGCCTACAACCCTCTTTCCCACCGATAGTGCTTTTTTCAAACATGCAATGAAACAAATAAATCAATAAAATATTTCTGGACAAGTTATAAGTAAAATAAATAAAATTTGTAGCAAATATGGTTATGGTTATTTTTTAATAGGCGCATTGCCAGAATGTCATAGCGAACCATAAAGCAAATATTACTATGCTGTGTCACAAATAAAATATATGTATGTGAAATGGAAATTAAAAAAGAGCCACTTACCGGCCTAGGTCTGCAACTTTGTATGAAGTTTCATTAAAGTCCTCTCGTCTAGCCGCGCCCGAGACGTCATACTTCCCAGCCTAATATAAAGAGCATGATATTAATATTTCATTGCATTTTTGAAAATCATTTTTTTTTTATATTGTTTGTCTTAGACCGACCTCGCACTAATCCTGATCTGAATTCATAACACACAATGAGATTTATTCAGATTATTAATTTTTAGAACATATCGAGTTAACGAATTATGAGGTTAGAATAGGAAAAAAATTAGAGAATGAATACCGACCGAACGCATCTCTTTCCATAGGTACATTGTCTTGTATGGGTGCATCTGTGTCCTGTACCTGATTGCTCCTCTACTAAAGGGGCCAGTGTAATGTGTAGAAGGGAATAATAAAGCAATTCTTGATTTCAGATTCACTTGATCTTACATTGAAACCAACAAGCAAGGCATCGGGACCTTTAGGTAAAATTATCGTTTTTTTTACTATTGGTGTAAGTTGTGATGCACATAAGTTTTCTGTTTTCTTATTATTATTTTTTTGATTCAGATGTGATTTCTCGTCACCTGGCACACATTGAAAATTCATTAAAAGAATTGAAATTAACGCAAAATGAAATTCTCGAAAGACTTCGGTCTGCATCGGCAAATACACCGGCTTCTACACTCCCAGATGGTATTACTATACCATGTAATGACTTACAGTCGTTGCAGGCATTAGAAAGCGCGCTTGTGACTGCGGGAAACGACAAGCTTTTGGTAAGTTATTGATAGGATAGTGTATTAGTGAATGAGCAATGCTAGTGAACGAGCAAAATGCACATTTTCTCGTAAAACTAGTACTTTCTGGCAAGGCCAGGTTTTTTTTCTAGAAATTAAAAGAAAAAAAGAATAAATTTAAATTTAAAACTTTAATTAACCCTTTACAAGAAAAGCAGTCAGTAGTCCTCCCACATTAGATCTATCCTACTTGTTCCACCTTTTAATGTAAAATGTGATCTGTTACTGTTAATTTTAGTTCAAAGAATAATCTATAAAACTTTCTTTGCAGGAAAACTACTTAAGTTTTGTTGGGGGTCACAAAACCTCTGCAATAATTAGACGAATATTAGAAAAAGTATTTACCAATGACCTGGCCCTGATCTGCAATTGGACCGGTAAAAATAACAAGACTGCCTTGAAGAATCTCAACGTTGTAAATGTCATCAAAGGTAAATCATGAAAATGTATACACGATGTTACAAAATAATAATAAACTGCCCATAAAAAATACAATAAATTTTTCAAAAGTAAGACGGAGGGAGAGTAAACCAATATTAATTAGGTCTGGTAAATAAAAGGCACTGGTTCATATCATCATCATCATCATTTCAGCCGAAAGACGTCCACTGCTGGACATAGGCCTCCCCCAAGGCTCGCCACTCAGACCGGTCTTGTGCCACTCGCTTCCTGTGACTAATAATCTTCAACACACACTGACAATCTCAGTAAAATAAAAACCGGTCAAGTGCGAGTTGGACTCGCGCACCGAGGGTTCCGTACAAACTTGAAGGAACCTTACCTTAATTTGGGGACATCTTTCAAAGGGGTCTTCTTCAAAATGATTCCAGCTGTACGACGCAAGCCGAATCAATAAAGATTCAGATTGTTTTATTTTAATGACATGACGAAAAAATCCCCAATAATTCTTTTGCCTTCAAATTTCTTTGATTATATTTGTTTAGATTTCTTATAAAAAACCATGTTGCAGTTCCTGTTTCATGTTATTTACGAAAAAAGAAGTGTTAGTTTAGGTTGCTATGTTACTTTAGATCTTTTAAAATCTTGTAAGTTTCAAACTTGTAGTCATTTTGTTATTATCAGTCTTTGTCGTTCCACGGATATTAGGTAAAAATGTAGTTACATGATTTTGACCGCTCTGCTTAGTTACTCTTTAATCACATAAATGAAATTTTAAATGAATTTTTTTTTGGCGTTATGTATTTATTTATTTATTTAAACTTTATTGCACATACAAAACGTATACAATTGGCGGACTTAATGCCTTTAATACCTAAAGGCATTCTCTACCAGTCAACAATAGGGCCAAACAGGAAGGAAAATACAGTAATACAGTACATTACTATTACGGTCTTTAAATATTATAAATTGACTCTTTATAAGGGATCATTTCATCCCCTTTCGGCTTTACGGGTATTTTGAACTCCTTGTTTTGATTTTGACGACTTTTATCCGAAAGTATTAAAACCTGACATATATTCTGCCTGTGTGTACCTGTACCTATTTTCATTGCGATTGTTCACGGAGTACTTGGACGGAAGTTGACTTAAATAATATCATTAATATTGTTGGTGTTTGTGCAGGAGCAGCCCGTCGTCACAAGATATCTGAGTTGGCGACGGATGCCGAAATAAACACTTGCATCAGCAATTGGTTCCGGTTCACAAAGGATCGCGATGGAGGCAGAGAAAAGAGAAGAACCGCTAACACCACAATCATCGAAAAGAACTAAACGGAGAAAAATTGCCGCCACAGTATCGCAAATAAGACAAGAATTTAATAATGTCGGTTCAATGTGTAATATTGATAGTAGTAACCAGTTAAGATCTGTACCCACTGATATAATTCCAAGTCCATGTTTAGATTTGCTTAACAGTTCTTCTAAAGAAAATGCCGAAAGTACAATCAACTCAACTCAATTAAAACATAACATGTCTACTTTTCTCGTATCCTGGCCCAAAAAGCATAATATTACACATTCCGCTTTAAATGACTTATTGAAACAATTACAGCCACATCATCCGTGCTTGCCTGGAGATGCCAGAACTTTATTGGAAACTCCAAAAAATATCAATGTTGTTCAGTGCTCTGGAGGCTCCTTTGTCTATTTTGGACTTGAAACTCAATTAATAGAAAAAGCATTGTCAGGTTTAACATCAAAAACAGCGATACCTATGTAGCAAATATAGTTCATGTTTTTTTAATAGCTGTATTGGCAGAATGTCAGCAAATCATAGAGTAAAATTGCTTGTAGCTTTTTTTAAATGGCGGAATGCCAAGATGCTGTATCACAAATATATCAAATGGAAATTTAAAAAAAGTGAGTTGCCGGCCTAGGCCTGCAACGTTTGTATGAAATTTCATTATAGACCAATCGTCTAGCCGCGCCTGAAACGTGATACTTCCCAGGCTAATAAGAAGAACATAATATCAATATTTCATTGCATGTTTGAGAAATGTACTATTAGATTCCTATCACTTAAAATAAAAATATTAAAACAATACATTAAGGCACTGGTCCCACCGCGAGCGAGTAAACTATGAGCTATCGGCTATAGAAACGAACAAAAGATAAGCACTCCCGTGTAAATAAAAGAGACACGGCGATATTGATAGTTCACCGCTGGGCGAGTAACTATAAACATCGCCGTCTCTTTTATTTACATGCTTCTGCTTATCTTTTGTTAGTTTCTATAGCCGATAGCTCATAGTTTACTCGCTCGCGGTGGGACCAGTGCCTAATCAACATAAGTCAACAATCAACATAATTTAAACTCTATGACATGGTCATTGATTTGATTTGTTTTTATAAGTATATAATAAAATCACGATTCCAAACATAATGCTTTATTTTCTTTATTATTTCAATATCTGACTATCATAATATTCATATTTTATCTTGAATAATATTAGTGTATAGTGCAGTGCATGACATACGTTTTCACATAATTTCATTACCTGTTATTAGGTACTACATATAATGGTGACTCTTAGGCTAATCAGTTATTACTGGGTAGTCATAGATAAAAGAAAAGCATTTGTTGGTTTCTCACGAATAATAAGGCACAGATATATATATTGTTACTTTTATATAGGTCTATGTATTGTAAGTTATGTATTACTTTGTCACGTGGGGCTGATGTTACATTTACAACATAGACCAAGCTGCTTTTTAGTTTTATGAACCCTCCAAACTTTACGCTGTAAGGGGCCTGTGTGATGTAGGTGTAGAGTGAGTGTAACTTTTGTCATGTAGTGCCGATGCAAGGTTTATAACACGAGCTCAAACTGATTTTTCGTATTATAGGCCCACCACAAAAGTGATGGGCTTACCGAACGAAATAGCAGTTGGGCCCATGTTGTAAATATTACATCGGCTCTAATGCTAAAAGTTACAAGTGCCCTCCATCTATATTAAAACGTAGGCCCTCGCATAGTAGAAAGGGAGGTGGGCCCCCAAAACGAAATGGCAGTTGGGCCATTGTTGTAAGTCTTAACATCGGCCCTACATGACAAAAGTAACACGTACCCTACATCTAAATTTACACGCAGGCCCTTCATCTCAAAAAGTGGGTTGGGCCTACAAAACCATATAACAGTTGGGCCAATGTGTAAGTCTTACATCGGCCCTACATGACAAAAGTAACACGTACCCTACATCTAAATTTACACGCAGGCCCTTCATCTCAAAAAGTGGGTTGGGCCTACAAAACCATATAACAGTTGGGCCAATGTGTAAGTCTTACATCGGCCCTACATGACAAAAGTAACACGTACCCTACATCTAAATTTACTCGCAGGCCCTGCACCTCAAAATGTGGGTTGGGCCTACAAAACCATATAACAGTTGGCCCAATGTGTCGATCTTATATAGGCCCTACATGACAAAAGTAACACATGCCCTACATCTAAATTTACACGCAGGCCATTCATCTCAAAAAGTGGGTTGGGCCTACAAAACCATATAACAGTTGGGCCAATGTGTAAATCTTATATCGGCCCTACATGACAAAAGTAGCACATACCCTACATCTACATTTCCATGTAGGCCTTACATTGTAAAATTGAGGTGGCCCTACAAAAAGAAATGGCAGTTGGGCCCATATTGTAAATTTTATATTGGCCCTACATAACAGTACTAACATGAAACCTACAACCTTATTCACACGTTGGCCCATGGTATGCATTAACACTGTTAGAATGCGGTAACGAAAGGCACGAAAGCCCTACAATAAAAAAAAAATAGGTTGGGATTTGGTTGTAAAAGCAACGGAATCCCTACACTAAAAAACTCCTAAACACAGTTGGCTAGTGGTAAAAAATATTCGTTGGGCCTCTGTATGTATCGACATGAGTGGACCAACGTTGGGTAGTTTTGTAGAAATAACGATAATAAAACGGCCAAGTGTGACGGTTGGCCAACGGAGCTGTAAACAGAGGCCCAACAAAATGCCTACCTAAAATGCTACTAGGGAGTGAATATATGCAACGCTTTCGCAGCTACTGGAATATTTCCGTTTGACAGAAATATATTTACAGATGTTGATTTTGCTCCATCCGAAATCACGGATAGGGAATTGGTAGAAAATCATCCTAGTGATCCACCTGCGACGTCTTTAATACCACATTCACAAATAATTGTTGAATCTACCAATGATGAAATTATGACCGAACCTAACGAATTACTCCCAGTTGCTTTGCCAGTTGTTCAGTTACCCATTAATACAGATACAAATCTTCATCATCAACAGACTCACACACCACCAACAACTAGTCCGGAAGGAAATCAAAGGGAATCTGAACCTGTTGTAGATTACAACTATTCTAATTCTATTATAACGTCGAGTGCTCCTTTACCATCAACAGTTCAGCTCTGTTGCAGGGCCTTCAAAAGTTTTTATGAGCCCTTTCGATATAAGAGGATTACCTAAAGCAGCTCCAAGAAAAAATAATAGAAAACCAAGGAGCAAAGGTAAATCTATGATAGCTACAGACACACCCAATAAGGATGAGATTGAAGAACGTGAAATTGCTAAACAGTCGAAGAAAAAAAAGGAAGCGGTAAAGAAAAGGACAACCGTGAAAAGAAAAGTCTGATCGTTTGAACAAACAGAAACTGATTATGGTGTCGTTGATCAAGAATCTTTTGGACAGTTGCCGACTTTACCAAAAGAAGGCAATTTTGTCTTAGTAGAGTTTAAGATAAATAATACAAAAGTTTTCTACGCTGGAAAGGTGTTAAAAGATGCAGAGAATGGGGAAACCGATGTTACTTTTTTAAGGAGAGATCCGAGAAATGGGAAATTTCGACTTCCAAATGTCCCTGACGTCGCAGCGGTGCTCTTGTCAGACGTTAAAATATTTCTGCCGCATCCATCATATTCGGGACAAACAAAAAGACAGCAAGCGTGTTACACTTTTGATTTAGATTTTTCTAGGATAGATATTCGTTGACTCAACCACTTTTTGATTTGTTTAGCTTCATGATAATTAAAATTGAAGTATTATTTTATATAATATTAACCTATAAGTAAGCAGGATGTTACAGCACGACACAAATTAGAAGGCGCGCGGTGAAGCACTTAAGCCGTTGACGCATTCTATTTTTGCTTAATCCACGCGCCTTCTAAGTTGTGTAAACCTGTACTTTGTTTTGTTTTTTATTTCTTTTGGATTTTTTTTTGTTGCATTACATAGTTATTGTGATATTAAAGAAGGACCTACTTAAATGTAAAGATGACTGATTAGTGATAGTAATAATGTCTCTAGTCTTTGATAACCAAATTATCATTGATTAGTTATAGTATTAATACTATAAGTAATTGTGAGACTGAATTACTTTTACATCTCGAAATCCTTAAAGCCACAACCGCACAGTGCAAAAATAGGCAGCAAGATGACGAAGATTTTTACACAACAGTGAAAATAGAAATGACACTATTCGAAAACGGTGGTAGTCGTGGTAGCAATCTTTCCCTGGCGTACGATTACTTGAAAGCAATACCACCGATAAGCGTGGAGCCTGAACGTATATTCTCCTCAGCTGGATACATATGCAATCGCCTACGCAGTTCATTAAGTGACCACAGTTTAGATGTTATTATTTATTTAAGGTCGTATTATCAAGAAAAAAATCTTTTGAAGAAGACTAAAAAAACTGTTTAAGGGATAAGGGCCAGGGAAGAAGAAAAGCTGATTATTTTATTTAGATTATATTAAGCAGTTATTTTATTCACATAGAAGATTTTAGTTTTTTTTTTAGATTTTATTAACGTTTTGATATTGAGTTTTAAATTTGATTGAAGACTGCTTGGGTTTGTTTTTGAATAACTACTAATATTTAACAAATAAATAAGTAATGATAAGTACATAAGTTAATATCGATCATTAAGACTGATTTGTTGTGTTCTTTTGTGATATTTCGATGATAAAACTGATTTGTTGTGTTCGCTTGTGATATTACGATGATAAAACTGATTTGTTGTGTTCTTTTGTGATATTACGATGATAAAACTGACTTGTAGTATTGTTTTGTTACTTTTGTGATATTACGATTACGATGATAAAACTGATTCGTTGTGTTCTTTGTTACTTATTCATATTTCTTTTTCAAAAAAATGTTGATTGTTGAAATGTTGTTGAATAAACAAGTATGTCTTCAGATATTATGGATATCAATATTATGACTAAACGATGTGTATTCCACTTGATATTATGACTCCTGAACTTTAGGAGTATCTCAAGTTATGTTTATGATTATTATGACTAATGGTACTTATTTCCATAAATTTTATGACTATCATTTTCTGACTAACGAAATTAGGCCCTACAATTTTATGGGAAACAAGGGGATCCCATTTTAAGCAAATAAATGTTGATTATATAATTTATAAACTTTTTCATTTCATATACCTACCTCATAATAGTGCTTCATACTGTTAAATTCTCTATAATTAATTTTAAGCGCGAAAAAATATCCCAATTAATCACCCAGACCCGGTGGAACCGGTTCCCCCGGTTCTTTATGAATCCCAGAACCTGGTATCAAAAATCGGGAACCAAGATCGGTTCTGCATGCCCTAGTTATTAGTCTTCTTGAGTTTCCAAAGATCTGTTGGTGTATTCTTAGCTTATTTAGTGTCTCTGCACTAGTTGTGCCCTTTGTCGGGAACAGCCATACGAACTTTGTGAAAGCGTCAATTACAGTAAGTATGTAATTGTATTGTTTTCTAGTTTCGGATAGCAGCCCTACATGATCCAAATGAAGAGTGTCCAGTGGGTCACTTTCCTTCGCAATGGGGTTCAAAAATCCCTCTTGTGACCCTTCTTTCCTCGTGGCCAGTAAACACGGTATGCAAGCGATTAAGTCTTCAATTTTTCAATTCCGGTCCAGATCTTTTATGAAATAGTCCTGACGTATTGTCCTTCATCTTCCTCTTCGAAAAATGCCCGTTCCCATGGACCCTAATAATAATTTCTATTTCCATGTGTTTAGGTATAACCAGCTGTCCTGGACCTTTGTATGAATGAATGTCTCCTTCCATAGAGTAATCCCTGTATGACCTTTCTCTCAATATTTCCTTAATCGCTTTAATCCCATCATCTTAGTCTTGTGCCAACTTAACCTTGTCGCGAAGTCAAGTTACCACTGCCACACATGGATTCCGGCTAAGAGCAACACAGTGTCGCATCTTCGTTCCCGCTCTATGCTCTACTTCAAAGTCATATTCATTCAGCATAAGCACCCATCTTGCCACTTTCGCCGATATGTCTTTCTTCATCAGGGTTTGCTGAAAAGCTTTGCAATCGGTTACTAACTTGAAATGTTTTCCATATAAATAATGGCGAAAGTTCTTGATTTCATTCAATTATGGCCAAAGATTCCAGTTCATAGCTAGAGTAACAGCTCTGGGCATCGTTTGTTTTACGGCTCATATATTGGATGGGGTGCAGGCCAGTGTTAGGATGATACTGCATGAGAACAGCTGATATGGCAATACTGGATGCATCAGTATGCAGCTCCGTGGTGAAGTTGGGGTCAAATATTTTTAACACTGGGCCTGTTGCTAACTTTTCCTTCAATATGTTGAAAGCCTGTCTTTGTTCATCATCAAATACAAAGTTAACATTTTTTTTTCAACAAATCGTTCAATGGCCTGGCTATTACAGCATAGCTGTCTATGTATTACATTGTCTCAAACTTTCGCGATACACACTCTTAATCGTAAAACTATTTACATTTTACCTCGACGTTACGACCAAGACTCGTATAAATAGTTTTTATGCGATTAAGTCCCGTTGATAGTGTGTTTAATATGTCTATGTATTTCCTAAAATGGGATGTCAACCCCAAGAAACTTTTGAGTTGCTTACCAGTTGCAGGCTCTGGAAACTTCATGACTGCATCTGTTTTATCAGTAGTGGGTCTCACTTCTCCATTTGTGATTTGATGACCCAAGTACGCTATCTCCGTTTGCAGTAGCTTAGCCTTTCTCCAATTGATCCGCAGGCAGGGTTTACAATCCGGATATCCGGATATCCGAAATATCCGGATACCCGTCAAATTTGAGATCCGGATCCAAAATCTCATGGGATCCGGATATTTCGGATTTCACGAGTTCATGAAATATTGGGTTATTTGGTCAGGACCTTATAACATATTTCGTACATTTTTTATCTATATTTTTATTTTAGATTACTTATTTCATTTAATTTTAATTACTACAGCATATAACGAACAGATAACGTCATAAAATAAATACGAATGTTGCTGAAACTAAACAGTAGTAACTAGTGACAGTAACACTTTTAAAACTATAGCTACTTGGATACCTTCTGACTGGAATAATGGTAATAATCAGTATGTTTTTAAGTAATTATTATCAGGCTTTCGCTCAGTCGCTTTTGGGTCGTCTGCCTGGAATAACAATAATGATTGTGCGTGTCGTGTTTTTTTATCATTGATTTTTTTTGTTTGAATTGAGGATTTCCATTCGTTTTATTTTTATACATAAGTATAATGTAAGATCGTTGTAATGAGTGCTGAAAGAACGAGGTACTTTTTCAAAGTAATTTACCTCAATGTAACGACTGCTTAGCTATTTTTTTAAAGGTAAAGTAAGTTTTTTAATTATTGTAATTACTTGTATCAAACCAGTATAAAATAATAAACATACATCAATGTAACTTTTTCTCTATTTTCATATTATTTTCTACGTTTATCTAAGGCAAATTAAGAAAAAGCAAGTTAACGCGGTGTTTTTGGCATCAATAGAATTAATTGTTCTTAACAAAGATATATAAATAAATAAATAAATGCTTTTACTACATGATATGAAATTAATAAAACTACAGAAATAATCAAATATAAGCAAACTTACTCTAATCAATCTACTCATAAAATAATCTCTGTGAGAATCGTGTTTTTGAGTACTTACCTACCTAAATTGCCTAATAATGTTAGGCCCGGTTCGTATATCCACAAAACGCCTCATTTTGGCTACGGATGCTTAAAATTCGACATTTGGGCCATAGAAAATCTGTCAAATAGTAAACATCCGTAGCCAAAACGAGGCGTTTTGTGGATATGAGGAACCAGGAGTTAATATATATCCGCAAAGTTATAGAAAGTTACTTAAAAGAAAAAACCGTATTATCGGGATATCCGGATCCGTCAAATGTTAATATCCGAAATACCCGGATCCGAAAAAAATACGTATTTTGCAAACCCTATCCGCAGGCCATGCTGAGCGGCAATCTATATTGACGAACCTCATGAAATACTTTGGGCTGACCGAGAGCCCGAAAGGAGCCCTCAGGAACTCATACTGCCCATGATGGGTTACAAATGAAGTGTAAGGGACTGATTCTTCACTGACTTTCAGATGAAAGAACCCATTCTTCAGATCTAGCACACTAAAGATCTTAGCCTGGGACAATCTATCAATTAAGTCATCTATCACTGGTAGTGGGTATTCGTAAGAATACCTAATACAACATTTGCTATGTTACAGCGTACTACTCGGATGGACGGCCAGCGAAACGCTAAAGAACACTACGGAGGCCATATCGTTCTTCGACGACCTCTTTGACAGCACCAATGGGGCCGCGACGATTGCGATACAGTCTCGAGGAAAAGTGCTGAGAAAAGCGGTTACAGAAAAATCGCCACACCTCCAATTCTGGAGAGATGCTATAAAAACGCTCGAAAACATCAAGTTCGCTGACCAGAAGCGTGGAGATACAATACAATACAAATACTCTTTATTGAACATATACAGCAGGCGGTCGGTCGGCCGATATCCGTGCCTTCGTTAAAAAACTGGACTACAACTTTAAGAAGTTTAATAAGGTTGTGGCAATTCTTCCAAATTAAAAATATTAAAATAATGCGCCCGCGTTATTTCAACTCTGACCCTATAGAGATTTTTTTCGGTCAGGTGCGGGCGTACAATTTTCGAAATACGGATCCGAATTGCCACACCTTTATAAGTACTTTTAAATCTCTGTTAATCACAAGGTTTACAAATTTTCACTCGACTGGTTTTAACTGTGAAGAAGACGATGGTGTGCAGTTGTTGCAAAAAAATTTTATTTAAACCTACGGAAATAATATACCCTGACACCAGCACATCGCTTTACAACCAGTCGAGTGGATGGCAGACCTTACTACTGAAGAAAGCTCCATAAATAATTGGATTTCGCAAAGAAAATATGATTCCTTCGTAAAAAAGAGACTGACGAATTGAAGACTCTTTTTTTAATACGCAGTGAGATATTTCGGAATCGTTGTAAAGGAATCAAACGAGTACTTGGAGAGGGAACCCCACACATGCCTCATATCACAAGAAATAAAACGGCGTATTTCATCAAAGTACTTGTTTGATTTCCTAACCTGTGATTTTCACAAAAGCATTGTGACTGAGTATTTTCTGTGTATTACCATTGAGTTCACATTGTTTAATTGGTGCAATACTATCAACAAGATCTTGAAAGGCACGGATGTCTCTCGATTAAAAAGTCCTCTGCCTTTAATGCAGCAAAAAGCCCTAGATAAAATGAAAAAAGGTTTCGAAAGAAAAATAAATAAATAAATAACAGCGACATGGTGTTTTATTTTAGTGCTCGTCTGAAATTTTAATAGTATAGTAATAGGTGGAAACCCTAGGGGGGTTTCCAATTCTGGAGAGATGCTATAAAAACGCTCGAAAACATCAAGTTCGCTGACCAGAAGCGTGGAGATACAATACAATACAAATACTCTTTATTGAACATATACAGCAGGCGGTCGGTCGGCCGATATCCGTGCCTTCGTTAAAAAACTGGACTACAACTTTAAGAAGTTTAATAAGGTTGTGGCAATTCTTCCAAATTAAAAATATTAAAATAATGCGCCCGCGTTATTTCAACTCTGACCCTATAGAGATTTTTTTCGGTCAGGTGCGGGCGTACAATTTTCGAAATACGGATCCGAATTGCCACACCTTTATAAGTACTTTTAAATCTCTGTTAATCACAAGGTTTACAAATTTTCACTCGACTGGTTTTAACTGTGAAGAAGACGATGGTGTGCAGTTGTTGCAAAAAAATTTTATTTAAACCTACGGAAATAATATACCCTGACACCAGCACATCGCTTTACAACCAGTCGAGTGGATGGCAGACCTTACTACTGAAGAAAGCTCCATAAATAATTGGATTTCGCAAAGAAAATATGATTCCTTCGTAAAAAAGAGACTGACGAATTGAAGACTCTTTTTTGAATACGCAGTGAGATATTTCGGAATCGTTGTAAAGGAATCAAACGAGTACTTGGAGAGGGAACCCCACACATGCCTCATATCACAAGAAATAAAACGGCGTATTTCATCAAATTACTTGTTTGATTTCCTAACCTGTGATTTTCACAAAAGCATTGTGACTGAGTATTTTCTGTGTATTACCATTGAGTTCACATTGTTTAATTGGTGCAATACTATCAACAAGATCTTGAAAGGCACGGATGTCTCTCGATTAAAAAGTCCTCTGCCTTTAATGCAGCAAAAAGCCCTAGATAAAATGAAAAAAGGTTTCGAAAGAAAAATAAATAAATAAATAACAGCGACATGGTGTTTTATTTTAGTGCTCGTCTGAAATTTTAATAGTATAGTAATAGGTGGAAACCCCCCTACCCCTACCCTGCAGGCTGTTAGCATTATATAACCTAGGTCTAAGAATCTGCAAATAGAGAAAAAAGAAAGCTGTCAAAATCGAAATCAGTATATCTCTATTGGCTACTTATGCAGTATGGCAGTTGTGCGTCTGATACGTATATCTTATTAATGTACATACATATCGAGCGGCAGGGCGTCCACTGATGCCAGATTGGGAAAACTGACCAAATTTGGAGGTTTTTATGGACCCTGGAGGGAAAAATGGGGGGGACGAAATTTTTGGGGGGAGCGACGGAGGAAAAAAAACACTTTAGGGGGTAAAGACTTTTTTTTAAATAATGGAATTAATTCCTTTTGTATACTATGAACGCAGCTGTAGGAACTCTTTATTCTATAATCTATGGTTTAAAACACGCCTTACCAACATACTTATACTAAATGAAACTTACTCCATCTCTTTCGCTCGTTGCTCAATTAATAAGAACGATAGAGATGAACATAGGCAATTAGGTACCTATATGATTTCTTATTTCGATTTGTGCCGAATTGCCGATGCGATGAATGCGATGCGATGCCGATGATGGCGGTTAAAGGCGGTTTGGCGTTGCGCGACGGCGACTGGCGTCTCTTCTTTTCTTTTAGTAACCAAAAGGTTTGATTATTTGGTGAAGTGAAAATGGCTGCAGCATCAACGACGAGAAAAAAATATGAGAGAAGGTATAGAAAGGAGTGGGAGAATGATGTAATATTTCAAGGTATGATACCTCCAAACCTCAACTGCAAACAAAACATTTATTCTTTAACTTACAGGTCTTTTAGGTCGAAATGGATGGAGGAAGAGGAAACCATTTTAAAGTAATTACGGCCTAATCCATCCGTCTAACTAAACCTGCTCTGCTCATAAAAAATGTAGGTACTATAGGTAACTATCCGTTTTTAATTAAGGTTGGTTTTTGAAAATTGGAATAATATGCATTCATGTGGTTGTTTTGCAATGGTTCATGGTTCATCAAAATTACAAGACTCAAAACATCCTGGAACTTGTGACATGTCTAATGCGGACATGTGTCGGTAACGAAGAATATTGTGTTATTACTGGTAGAGTATTTGTTTCACTAAAAGTAGATTACAACTTTCTCTCTTTATGTTCATATCATATATGACTATATGACATGAGTATTTAACCTAACTCCTAGAGATACCTTTTAATGAAACATTTGTTTACGTGTAATGCCTTCAGGTTTAATTTTAATAAATTAAGTCTCCCTTACCAGTTTGTGTTCATATTTAGACCCCTTCGTACAATATAAAACTCTTTTTCACAACTGTCTCACTTCACTCACTTTGTCTTGTTAAACACCCTTCCATTCCTTTTTAAAATAATATTCAGACCCCTGTACTTCGGTGCATACTCTCTTATCCAAATTGAAACACAGCGCACAACGGAGACCTTTACCACTGTAAATAGATGGTATTCAGTTTTTACATTATATATTACTAGTAACCAAACCGTTTTCCCACTTGTCCAACTGTCAACTGTCAAATAATTTAAGTCCAAACGACACCCAAAATCACAATTTTCTGTAATTATCACAACTAACCTGAATTATTAAAATTTCTTTTACGTATTATATTATTATTATTAATTTAAAATGACCTTATTATTCTCTCCTTACTCTAAATTAAATTATTAAAAGTTTATATTTTTTTCGAAGATCTCTTTTTTTTATTACCCATAGATTTTGTTTCTTCGCATTTGCTTACACCAATTTGCGCGGGAAATTTCATTATCAAAAAAGACCTGCAAAATGTCTGACTTTGAAACCTTATTAAGTAAATTCCCGTGTCTTTTTGATAGAACAGACTTTAATTTTCACGATAAAACGATCAAAAGGAAAAGTTTAACTATTTTATTAAATGAATGCAATAGTATAAGTGCTCGTAGATTGGAAATACCAGACCTGAAAAGGAAAATCCACGCTTATAAACAAAAATTGGCTTGGCTAGTAAGTAGTCTTTTTCTCCATTTATTAAGTTTCCTTTTTATAATTTGTTAGTAAAATTGATAACTATCTTTCCTTTTCTTTAGAAGAAGAAAAATAATATGAAGAGTTCAGTTCCCAAACCAATCCCTACGTCGGTACGAATCAATTTTCATTTAATCCCTAAACCTAGTATAATAAATGGAATGGAGCCATTACTGTCTCGAACTAATTGCAACGCAAGTACAATTGCCACGTATTGTACAATAAAACCCCAACTTTTCCTAAGTTTCAAAAATAAAATTTCCTTTTCAAATTTTTACCCTAACCTTGTTATAATAACCCTTTCCTTCCTTTACAGACCACCCTTCAAGAAACTGTTTCCCATGAACAACAATCCTGCCACTGACCTATATCCTTCACATCCAATTCCCCAGATCCTGTTGTGTTATCCATCCCCAACTTTTCCGACCACAATTCACCCCTAATTAATCTACTGAATACATATGAAATCTTTGAAACTTCCCTTATTTCCTCCCCAATTCCCCTTACCAACTCCGACACCGATCTTCTGAACCCCGATCTCTTCTTCAACCCCTTCAACCCCTCTGAGGATCCCTCTTTCAACTCTAGCAAATAATCCTGTACAACCCCTCTTCCCCTTTTTCTCTTATATTCTGTAGATTACTAGTTAATTTGTCCCAACTTCCTCTCATTTTGACTTTGTCATTTCCTCTAATTACCCTTTTTCACATTATCATAGTCAAAATTTGTTCTTTCCATTTTCTATTATTTGTTTTGAACCCCTTCCTACCACATTTTGATTAATATGATAATCTATTGGTATAGGATGGGAATTCACTTAAACAACGACTCGTTCGAATTACCTGTATATTAACACACACGCACATGGAAATAGTGAAATATACAATCAAAAGTAAAATTATTAAAAAAGTTAATTTAAAAAAACAAAAAACCCGACTGCGTAAAAAACTAAAAAGAAAAAAACAAGATTACTTAGTTCAGTAGTAGCTAGGATTATGTTAAGTAATATTTACCGTCGCCATCAGATATATGGTAGCGAACAATGTGATCATAAATATCTGGACACGATCTTACTGTCAAGACGTTAGACTACATGCTCAGATATTTCTGATCATTCTTGCTTGCTCATATTACGTCTAATGGCGATCGTACCTACTGAGAAAATACACCATGGAAATAATTTCATGTTCGACACTAACATAAATCAAATATTGATTGCTATTGAGGAATCTAAAGATGCCTACTATCGGGACCCATTATTTGTAACATTTTACCCTAGATTTTAAATGGGTCCCGACTGTAGGCATCTTTAGATTCCTCAATAGCAATCAATATTTGATTTATGTTAGTGTCGAACATGAAATTATTTCCATGGTGTATTTTCTCAGTAGGTACGATCGCCATTAGACGTGATATGAGCAAGCAAGAATGATCAGAAATATCTGAGCATGTAGTCTAACGTCTTGACAGTAAGATCGTGTCCAGATATTTATGATCACATTGTTCGCTACCATATATCTGATGGCGACGGTAAATATTACTTAACATAATCCTAGCTACTACTGAACTAAGTAATCTTGTTTTTTTCTTTTTAGTTTTTTACGCAGTCGGGTTTTTTGTTTTTTTTAAATTAACTTTTTTTATTTTACTATTTTTAGTTAGGGATTATAAGACCGTAAATTCCGCAATCTTGTCATTTCATGGAGAGAGTTGCTATCGTGGGGATTATTAAGAAGCTTGCGATGATCTAAATTACTGATTATTAATCCCTCTAGAGACCTAACCCGGCTCAAAGCTACATAAGCCTGACCCTTCGCAAAAATGCGTGTACCTAAATCAACCACAGCTCGGTCCCAGGTAGTTCCTTGTAGCTTATGTACAGTAACACCCCAGCACAATATCTAGCGACCAAGCTTTGCTCAACACCGAGTTTTCTCAGGTACCTATTCAAAATTTCATCCAAAACGTTAGAGGCGATTCTGAAATCGCTTGTATAAATAAATAAACATACAAGATTAGGCGCGTTTACAGTACAAGATCTACAGGTTGAAATCAAAGACGTGAATGCATATGAGTTTATCTGGGATAGAAAGTAGCTTATGTCTTTTTTCCGAAATCCAACTATCTCCGTACAAAATTTAATCTAAATCGGGCACGAAGTTATCATCGAGTACGGAAAGTCTAAATCTGCGCGAGACGAAGTCGCGGGCAACGGCTAGTCTATATTATATACTAGCTGTTTCCCGCAACTTAGTACGCGCGTGAACATCAAAATGTAAAAATTCCGTTCCCGTGGGAATTTCGAGCAATCCTCTCTTAGTGCACCCCTACACTCCCCAAGGAACCTACATGCTAACTTTCTGATATCTACAACCGGTGGTTTGGCCTGTGCGTTGTTACATCAGTCAATCAGTTTTGCCTTTTAAATTTTCAGAACTATTATTTTATATATTATTATTATTATAATATTATAAATGCGAAAGTATGATGAAGTAATTCTAACGTATACTTGCGTCCAGTACCTGTAAGCTACCGAAGCTTGCCAAGCGTGTAAACGCACCATTACCATTACGTAAGATCATAATCAGTCACTGAGAAAAGCACCAACAGAAAAATATTTGCGATTGCAGCGCCACCTACCGGGTCCAATTGTGTTTTAAATTAATCCACGAAGCCATTCAAATAAGCACACAAAGTTTCATCCAAATCAGTCTGGTCGTTTAGAAGGAGCAGGGTGACAAACACACGTAAGAAGAATTATAATTATACCTAAGTACCTATATTAAAATTTATAACTTGAGATTGCACTATATTTATGCATATACTTTACCTGCTTTCCAACAGGCGAGCCGACGGAACACATTTCAAAACTCACTATCCATCGGGTGGGCCAAAATTATTAATTTACTAATTATACAAAAATGATAGAAACTCATATCGGATCAGTGCGACAGACGCGTGCGTCTGTCGCATCCGTCGGCCGCACGCGTCAGTCGCAACCCACGAAAACGTCTCCATAATTCCCATACTACACCGGCCGCATCGCCGGCACGCGTCAGCCGCAGCCGCAAGCCGCAGCGATCGATCGGAGACATCCAAAACCGACCTTAACCCGGCTCAAAACGCTGGCTCTCTTAAAATTCTTCAAGTCAACCGATAGATGGCGCTACTGGTACTACATTAGAGTATTAGGTAGCTATTTTATTTATTTACGAGCGCTGAGTACTGACTAGTGTAATTGGTACCTATAATCAATTAGGTTATATTTTACTGTATTAAGTAGGTAAAGAACACTATTGACACTTTAAATGTAATAACGAAACTAAAAGTCTTCAAGTCAACGGATAGATGACGCTACTGGTACACTACATTGCACATGCGTACGTACTTGATTGAAGTTTGAGATTTATGAAAAACATTATTATTATTTTATAGTCGTCGTGACCTGCTTGAAGACTCGTTGATCTAGATTATTTCCTGTGTTGCTAATTCAGGACCGGTCTGAGTGGCGAGCCTTGGGGGAGGCCTATGTCCAGCAGTGGACGTCTTTTGGCTGAAATGATGATGAATGATGATGATGGATATAGGTACCTACTTTACGTGGTTAGTAAAGGAACTTTGAATCGTTATAAATCATAAACGGTTCTTTTGTCTGAAAAATGGTCAAAGAAACCTAATAATGATTTTTAAATACCTATTCAACGATACCTCACATGCTATAGTTGGTTGACTTTTATTTTTTTATTTTGTACAATATGGCGTCTGGTGGCCGCCATTTTGAATTTTGATTAATTTCATATCTTCAGTGACACTCGCGCGATTCAGACGAATCGATTGACGTATGATTCATTAAAATCGACCCACGCGTTTGATCTCTAGTGTGCCACAAAGGAACAAACATACATACATACATACATAGACAGGTAAACACATAACCCTCCTTTGCGGTGCGCAGTCGGGTAAAAAGTAACGCGGACCTCAGCTCGACGCGTGCGTTCTCTTAGACGGCTAGTTTTCACTGACTGCGCACACGTTGGTGGCGCTGTTGAATGCGCGCTGAGCGTCGAGCGGGGGCCGCGGGAGGAGGGGAACTAGAGCGGTTACGAATATCATCCGTTTCAACTGATCGCGCTATAACCTCCCCCTCCAAGCCACTAGAACGACCCGTCTGTGGCTTGGCTGGTTTACCACGACGACGTGGATGAACAATAGCAGGCGTCAACCCTACATAAGGCGTAAGAGCACTGGCATGGTACTTTCCTTTAATTTGACCAGTACTATCTACAACAACGTAAGAGGTTGGTCCCATGACCTGTGAGACACGATAAGGCCCTTCCCTTCTCGGAGCAAATTTGCTAGTAAACCCCTTGGACGCGTTACTTGCCATATGGGCCTCCACGAGGACTAAGTCGCCCTCTTTATAAGGTTGGACAGCTCTGCGATGCTGGTCCCCTTGTGATTTGCGAACGTCCTGTTGGTCTTCAATACGATCTTTGACATCCACCAGCATCCGTGTAAATTCCTTCAAATATGGCGTGATTTGGGGCACAAAGTTCTGCTGTTCAACTACCGCTCTAATATCTGTGTGAACCGCCATTGGAGAGCGCAGCTCTCGAGCAAACGTAAGGTATGCTGCAGTCTGTCCCGTCCCTTGATTGTAGGCGCTGTTCAGCGCAAATCTCACCATTGGGAGAATGGTCGGCCATTGACGATGCTCTGGACCTACCAGAATAGCAAGTTGTTGTTTCAGCTCTCGGTTCTTGCGCTCTGCAGGGTTGGCCTCAGGATGATATACCGGGATCAGTGCTTGTTGAACATCTAAGACTAACATAGCCTTCTGCATCACTGCAGAAACGAACTGACTCCCGTTATCCGATATCACCCGACGGGGCACCCCGTATCGCATGAACACCTCTTCGATGAGGACCTTTGCGCACGACTCAGCGGTCGCATCTCGAAGGGCGAAAAGCTCCACCCAGCGACTGGCTGTATCCTCAACTAACAAAATCCACTTCTCTCCATCTGGACCTTCGGGAAGTGGACCGAACAAGTCCATAGCGAGTACTTCGAACCGCTGTTGAGGCACAGGCGTTTGGAGAAGGCCTGCAGGCTTTAAATTGGTGGCTTTATACTTTTGACATAAGTCACACGACTTAAGGTATTGCGAAACAAAGGACCTCATGTTCTTAAAATAATATCTCTCCTTTATTTTCTTCAGAGTCCGCTAGACCCCCAAATGCCCTGCCGTAGGAGCATCGTGGTACTCTTTCAACAGCTCTTCCTTCAGAGCCTCAGGCACCACTAATTGAGGTTCTTCTGATTCACCATCCGGGTCATAGCGAAATAACACTCCCTGGGACAAGTAATAACCTCTATCTGTCCACCGTAACGCGGCTGAGGGATTTTCGTTATCCTCAAAATCCTGAATTATTTTATTTAAATCCGGATCATTCACTTGGGCTTCTCGAATATCCTCCGGGCAAATGCTGCAAGGGCTGGAGCTCTGCTCTTCGGAGTCCTTAACCACAGGGCGGCTAAGGGTATCGGCGACTACATTTGCTCTACCCGGGGTGTACTCGATATCAAGATCGTAAGTCTGGACCTTCATGGCCCAACGGGCTAAACGGCCACTGGGTATTTTTAAGGACAAAAGCCACTTCAACGCCTGGTGATCCGTAGCTACGCGTACTCGCGCTCCCTCTACATACCCTCTAAATTTATCCAATGCCCAAACGACTGCCAATGCCTTTCTTTCCGTAGTATGGTAATTGCGTTCGGAGGAGGTCAACAAACGGCTGGCATATTCTATTGGCCTTTCTTCTTTTGAACTCTCCCCTTGCAGTAATACGGCTCCTAGCGCATAGGCGCTGGCATCTGTTCGTAGAACAAATGGCTCCTCAAAGCTTGGCTGGCGTAATATCGGACTCGTGGTAAGACGCGACTTCAGTTCTTCGAAAGCTTTCTGCTCGTCCTCCCCCCAGCTCCAACGTCTGCCTTTCTTTGTGAGGTCCGTAAGACGCCGTGCTATGTCCGAAAACTACGGGATAAATTTGCGAAACCAGGCGCAGGTTTGTAGAAAGGTTCTTAGTTCCTTCAAGTTCGTTGGGCGCTTCATATCCAACACGGCTTTCACCTTCGTCGGATCAGCCTCGATGCCACGCGAGGAGACCACATGTCCCAGGTAGGTAACACGGTCTCTAGCAAACACACATTTTGCTCGATTCGCTGTCAGATTGAAGAGACGAAGGCGCTCGAATACCTGCTGCAGATCCTTCAAGTGCTGTTCAAGATTCGGCGATATGACTAGAAGATCGTCAAGGTAAGCTAATACACAAACATCTTTTAGGCCAGACCTCATCCTATCTATAAGCCTCTGAAAGGTGGAAGGCGCATTCTTCAGACCAAACGGGAGACGTTTGAAGGAAAAATTACCAAAAGGTGAGGTAAAGGTAGTTTTGTGACGATCTTCGGGTGCGACCAGTATTTGCCAATATCCGGCTTTTAGATCAATGGTGGACATCACACAACCAGGCTTTGTGCTCTGCAACAGCTCATCGATTACCGGAAGCGGGTACTTATCAGTACGAGTAACGCTATTCAATTTCCGGTAATCTACACAAAACCGGGTTTCACCATTTTTCTTTGGTACTAAGACCACAGGTGCAGCCCATTCTGATTCGGCCTCTTCAATCACATCTTCTTCCAACATCTTATCTATTTCTTTTCTAATAAGTTCTTTCTTGGCGGGTGTGACCCTATATGGAGGGCAAGCGATTGGCAAAGCGTCGCCCGTATCTATGTGGTGAATAGCATACTGGGTTGGTCCTCCCCCTGAAGTGAAAATGTCCTCATGAACATTCAGAAGGTCGGACAGTCGCTCTCGTTCATCCGGATCCAGATGGGCCCCTTCATCCTCGCGAAGTCCCACAGACGAACAAGTAAGTGCCGGTTCCCTAACTTCGAAAAGCATCGGTTGAGGTGCCTTATCATGCCTCACATACCATACACTTCTACCAAAATCTAACACCATGCCAGAGTCTTGTATAAAGTTCATGCCTAACAAACTCTCTGTTGCATCAGGTAACATTACAAAATCTACATCTGTAGGTACTCCCCACACCGTAACCATAACGCGTGCGAGTTCAACATATTGCGCACAAACACGCCCGTCAGCATATTTAAATTCAGCAAAAACATTTTTGAAATTTTGACCAGACTTAGCTAAGTGAGCTCTTAAACTAACACTCCCGACCGAATGTTTAGCACCAGTGTCAATCAACACTTTGCCTACTCCACCATTGATTTCAACACTTAGCACTGGACGACCACGCGAATCAATGTTATCGGAACTCGCGGAAACTGATTGGAACGAATTTACACTAGACGCGGCGGCTTGATTCTTCTTCTCCTTACACGTCGGACAATTCGATCGGATAACGCCGGGCGCTCCGCACCCAAAACACGTAACCATGGGCGCAGCGCGTGGTTCT
>OZ020293.1:7188538-7257603 GCA_963971205.1 Aethes cnicana
CGTAAGTTAGGTATTTAAGAACGTCCATAGCGTTTATCTACTAATAAAAACACCAAAACACAGTCCGAACAAGTATAGGTAGGTAGGTATTTACGAGGGTCCAATACGTTTGCCTATAACGCACTACACTACACACTACAGGTCACTAGAAAATCGTCCGTAAAAAGTTATGCTAGGTTCAGGTATCACGAGGTAGGTATAGGTAGATAACCTGTTTCGAAACCTAGAAAAGTCGACACACACCGCAGTTCACTTAGGCAATCGTTCGTAACAAAGTTATGCTAGGTTCAGGTAAGAAAGATGTAGGTAACCTGTTTCAAAACCTAGAAATGCCTATACATACACACAAAGGTTCACTTTCGAGTCTAGCGGTAACTTAGGTTCAGGGCTTACCAATCTAGGTACCCTGCGACAAAACCTACAGTTACTACGCGCATGTAGTAACACCACTGTTCACTCCCGGGTCCGTAGCGTAATCAAGGTTCAGGTTATAACGAAACACCTGCCACAAAACCTTGTTACTATGCACTAAACACTCCACGGGACGACACAGTTTAGGTATCTTCTCCGCGCCGCGCGAGATGAATGACGCGTGAGTTTTATGCACGCGAGCGAGGTCCGTTACGACTAGAACGTTCCTTTTATGATTCCGCTCCACGTTAGGCTGCCAGTTATAGGATGGGAATTCACTTAAACAACGACTCGTTCGAATTACCTGTATATTAACACACACGCACATGGAAATAGTGAAATATACAATCAAAAGTGAAATTATTAAAAGTAACGCGGACCTCAGCTCGACGCGTGCGTTCTCTTAGAGCCTGTCCAGACGGAGCGTTTTGCGCGCGTGAGCTTACGCGCGTAGACACTCGCGCGTTCCCGAGGTACTAGAGCTACAAGCACTCCGTCCAGATGCTCTCGCGCGTTTCAAAACTCGCGCGTAAAACGCGTGTCATGCGCCCGACTCTCGACTCGCTCGTTTTACGCGCGAGCGCCGCGCGAGTCGAGATACTCTGGCGCCATTGGAGCGTTCAGTAGTATGCGCGTGTTATAGAGAGTGGACGTATTTAGATTTTAAAAATGGAGCGCGATAACTTCGACACCGAACTTTTAATTGAAGAAGTTGAAAAGAGAATAGCCATATGGGATATGGAATCTGCTGATTACGCAAATAGACTAATTAAACGTAGGAATTGGGAAGAAATAGTCGAAATTTTTTGTGAAGCTGGTGATTCCGAGGAAAAGAAAAAAACGTTGGGTAAGTGATAATTACTTTATTTAATAATATTATTTCTTAAACTACGTAGGCTACTACAAAATACTATACCATCTTGTCTTGCCAAGGGATTTTTCCTTCATTTACAAAATAATCAGCGAATCTGTCTCTTATATTCATAGATCTCCTCACAGATGGCCTCACAGCCTCACAGTTCAAACTATTTAGGGAAGTTTCGTACAGAGTGTCATCATATCTATAACCATCTCTTAACCTTACGTAATTATGAAGGACACAACAAGCTTTAATGATGTTTTCTGCAAACTCAATGTCGACATTCAATGGTCTATGAAATATTCTCCATTTATTTACCAAAATACCAAAGGAACATTCAATGTAACGCCGGGCTCTGGATAGGCGATAGTTAAAAATCCTTTTTTTGGTTGTTAGAGATTTACCGCAATAAGGGCGCATTACGTTTTCAGATAGACCAAACGCCTCATCACCTACAATCACGTGGGGCAAGGGAGTTGTATCTGTTTGCGATATTGGCTTTGGGTCTGGAATATCTAAAGTTTTGTCGACAAGTTTTTTATACAAAACGGAGTCTTTAAAAATTGTGGAGTCACTACTTTTGCCATATGCGCCGATATCTACAGAAATAAAACAATAATTTGCATCGCATACAGCCAATAAAACAGTTGAAAAATAATTCTTATAGTTATAGAAAAGAGACCCAGAATGGTCAGGCTTTATGATACGGAAATGCTTGCCATCTACGGCGCCGATACAATTTGGAAAATGTGTATATTTTTGGAATTGTTTTGAAATCTCTTCCCATTCTGCTTTCGTAGGTTCTCTCATCACTATATTTTGCAGTTTTAGCCATATGACGTAACAAGTTTTCTGTACTATTTCGATAATTGTCGACTTTCCCAATCTGTAGGCATAATGCAAGTCCGCAAAATAACATCCTGTAGCCAAATATCTGAAAAAAAATGTTATTAAATATAAATATTTAGTAAGGTCATTTCAATATATTTTTTATTATTTCAGGAACGTTATTGCAAAAGAAGTGGAAAGGATTGCGTGATGGCTTTGTAAGAGAAATGAAAAGGATAAAAACCACACCGTCTGGATCAAAAGCCGGCAAAAATAAATATATATATTTTGAACGTTTGATGTTCCTCGAGCGATCGACACGCAATAAAACTACTGATAGCAACATCGTTACCTCGCCTGCTGCACCTGAAGAAGAAGACATTTCTGGCGACGGGGAAGATGTAATGAAACCTCCAGTTAGCCAGCCGAAAAAGAAAAAAAAAATGAACGCAGCCGATGAGGAATTTCTTGCTATTATAAACAAAAATTTAGCACCTAGAAATCACCCACAAACATCGGAGTCTGATGATGATAAACTATTTTGTTTGTAAGGAGCTTATTAAAGTACCTGAGGAAAAGAGGCTTCAAGCTAAAATTGATTTAATGAATGTGCTCCAAAAAGCTCAACGAGCCCCATGTCATTCACCATCAGTACCATCGCATTATATTCCTTCACCTGCACCTTCACCACAATATAATTACCAAGCAGGAATGACACACCGCGGACAGAGAGGATTTTTTGACGATACAGGATATAACGAAACAGACCCTCGTTCAGCATCTTCGTTTTCACCTGCAACCTTTTCGACTTACAATCGAGGTTATTGCACTGTACAACGCAATTCCCCATCACCGGCGTTTACCTACAATAACCCATCACCGGCATCTACTCAAGATTCCCAAGAGAGTGAATTGATGGAGCTATACCGAGATTGTTGAATTGATTAAGGGAAAAAAAGTATAAAAATAATAAATATTATTACCTCAAAGTAATCACGAGTTTTTCTTCGGCAGAAACAGTATCCTTTAGCACATAGATTTTGTTGGGTGTCAAATCATCTTGTATAAGTTTTAGCAAATCATCGAACGATGTTACTGACATCCGGAAGTAATTGAAAAACTTTTCGTTGTGTTCTCTCAGCTTTGGGTATAATGTTATAAACATACTTTGCGTCATTCTGTCTCGTAGAATTGGATGCACGTTAAATCTTCGACTTTCTCTACGTTTACGACGTTTCCATCGACAGTACGCAAGCCACAACACAACCGCTGTATCTGGCTCCATTTTTTAAACTGGCTGAATTCGTCCGCCAGACACCGCGCGTGGCAACGCGCGTAAAACGCAGCATCTGGACGCAACATAAATTGAAGCGCGCGAGAGCTTACGCGCGCAAAACGCTCCGTCTGGACAGGCTCTTAGACGGCTAGTTCTCACTGACTGCGCACACGTTGGTGGCGCTGTTGAATGCGCGCGGAGCGTCGAGCGGGGGCCGCGGGAGGAGGGGAACTAGAGCGGTTACGAATATCATCCGTTTCAACTGATCGCGCTATATTGGTAATTTTTTAGCTTTACCCTTTTTATACTGGCAACACAACTTGAATTTACCTAATTTTGACCAATCTGTGGCTGTCAAGCAAAATCCACCGTTTGACATAATTAAGACTCTTTTTTATATCTTGACCTTTGTCAACCAAATACTTTCGATGATGCGACAACAACAACTAGCAAGATTATAATTTTAGCTACAGCAAGTCAAACACAAGTGATTTGTGGTGAAAATTATGGCAGAGTATGACTAATTCCCTTCTACGCAGATGCTCTTGAATCAACCGAAATTTATCATCATTCCAACCTCAGGAATTTTATGTAAGTATTACCCAAAATTTACTTCACCATATTAACTACGTTATCAAAATTTTGTACTAGACTATTTGTACTAACATTTGAAGTTGTTAGATTAATGACAAACCCATATAGACAATACTTAAGATTTATACATAAAATATTGTAATCAATTTGAAGAATCTGGTTTTATAAGATTGAGTATAATTTGAATTTTATTTATATTTTCTAACCCCTTGAACTTCTACTTACAATCATTTTAAAAATATTATAACACAAACTCAGTTGTATTTCCTTGTTTATTATTTGTGTTTAAAATTATTCTCAGGTTGCAACAATCAAGAGTATATATATTTAATTCACATGTAACACATCTGTACATTTGAGGTTTATTAGAAGATTAAACTAATTCTATAGAAAATAAGAATTTAACTGAGTTTACCTTGTTTCAGAAACCACTGTGGCTAATGGATAATGAATGTTTGCAGCGATTAAGTTCTAACATATGGAAATGTAACTCTTCTCTACCTCTAAAGACAAAATCAGCTTCCAGATTAACATTGTTTGCTTGATAGAAACCATCCTCCTTTCAACTCTTAATTACTAATTTATTTATTTTTTTTAGAGGAAACCGCCTAACACCTCTCCATCCATACTTAGTTACTGTCTTATTATTATTTTTTTCATATATAAAATCAAAATTTCATTTAACGAACTAAAACAAATCCTCTTTTATTTTTTTATTTTAATAATTCAATGATTAAATATGGATGAGTTTCCTCCCAGTCCTCACAGATTCTATACAATGCAATTTCCCTACTGTGTTTTTTTTCTTCCTGTTTGTACATAACAAACAAATAACCTTAAAATACTTATTTTATATTCGGCTGGGTTTCGGTGTCGGCTGAGTTACCGTTACCGCGATATTTAGGTAAGTACTAAACATTTTTTTTAGAGTCGTATTACATTTCAAGGACATTAAACATGTGATTCAATTGGTATATAGTATAATAACCAAAACCAGGCCTGATTCGTTTTACTAACAAAATACCTATGAATGCCACCTGCGTTACTTGTATACTGAGTTACTTTCGTGGTAACTCCACATACAATTTCGGTAACTCCACAGACAAATGAACTTTTTTCTTTATAAATCGTTTAACACTATACCAATTATTACCAATAACAATAGTATCTACGTATTCCTGCATTTACCTAACTATTTTACCTAAAAATGATTTAGAAAATTGTTAATTTTGGTGTCCCACCAATGTTTAAAGTTCTTAGTATTTTCTGATGAAATATTAAAATTATATGATTTAAAACTTTTTGCAGGGATTAAATAAGCTGCAATGGCGTTGACACCAGCTGAAAAGCAAAGAAGATATAGAGAAAGGCTGAAATTAAATAAAGAAAAGTATGAAGAAGCTAAAAGAAAACACCGGGAACACTATCATAAAACAAAACGACTTGTCAAGGATTTATCAAATAAAGAAAAGAAAAATGCCAATACTATATGGAAACTAAGACAAAGAGAATATCGGCAAAGAAAGAAACAAGTATTGGCAGTAATAAACGAAACACCACCGAGTTCGCCAATACAACTCCTCAACATGCCAGTTCAAGATAATGCAGCTGGGTCACCATCTGCCACTCCAAAAATGGAACAACGCTATCGAAGAACAAAGAATTACAATTCTAAAATCTATCGGGAGAAGAAGAAACTAGAGCAAAAACTGATATTATTTAAAAGAATATTTGAAAATTAAGGAAAAAATTAAACCGCAGTAAGAATAAACTCAAGAGAGACGAAAATGACAAGGGCCAGATAGTAAAGAAATACAGATTCCTGACAAGTGCGATTCAGAAAAAATATCGTGAAATTAAAAGCAGAAAACAAAAACTGCTGTTGAGAAGTCTATTAAAAAACGATGACATAAAGAAGTGCAGGAAAAAGAGTGATATGTGTAAGGACGTACTAGGACTGAATCGCGAGCATGTAACCAAAACGAAAACGAGCAATAATGCTATTGTGCTGAAAAAGAAAATTCATAGATTCTTCTTACGTGACGATATCTCTAGAGTTACAGCTGGAAAAAGGGAGACTATCAGGAACGGAAAAAAAAATCAAAAACGTTTCCTATTGGATACAATGAAAAACTTATATGAACATTTTAAAAAGGAAAACCGTAGATTTGGTTATTCCTACTTTTATTTCACAAAAAATCGTCCATTTTTTGTGGTTAAGCCTTCTGCTGATGCTCGTGAAACATGCTTATGTAAAACTCATACAAATTTTGCCTACAAGACCCGAGCGCTGAAAAATATGGGAATAATTCACACTGAAAAGAGCGTAGCCGTGTTTTCATATAGAATCGGCCCTTTCACGAAATGGTTTCTGTATTTTTTTCAATAAGAGCTCTTATGACAAATATTGTTTTCTGTAAGTTTCAGCTTCCTATCTTTGTTATTGTCGAAGATATGATTGTATGAAAATTTCTAAAAAAATCCGAATTTTTCCTCATAGGCTAATGCGATTCACGTGAATTTTTGGAACAGTCATAAACATATAATGACTCACGTATTCCTAAAACAATATTGAATACTGCCAAAAAAAATCTTGCATGAATGTAAGAAACAAAACTTCACTTTTTTTTCTTGCTTTCTAGAAGAGCGACACCTACAGGTCTTCATTAGGTAATTGCTTATATAAAGGTGTACCATATATATTTTTTTTTAAAAATAATCCAGTCAGTACTTCATACTAGAAAATACAAATATAAAGGACGAGGTATACCCATACCAGATCATTTAGTTGCAAAAGAGATTAGTTATGTTATGCACATTGCTACTTTATCATTAAAATTATAGGTACTGCACTGGCTGATAGAATTCTTAATGACGTACGTCAATGTCAAGCTGTAATAATTGGATTTAATGCGTTTCGATTACATTATTTATGATTGCGTTGCAGCAATAGTACTTATAATTTACGAATTTTAAATTATTGATATCAATAAAATGACACCAAAAGTGACACCTATTAAGAAATGTGCTAATTGTGCTGTTTATTTAAATAAAACGAGGGGGAAAAGGAAAATAATAACAGCAGAAGACCTGAACTTTTTTTCCAAGTTCTTATCGCCGACACAGATGTTTTGTATCGACGATGTTATCTGTTCTGGATGCCGAACGAAAGCATATCGTGCCCGTAGTAATCTATTAGATACGTCAGTGCTACCTGGACCAAGTACAAGTGCAAGCATAAGCGTTGATCATAATGACCACATATCTAGCTCATCTAGTTCATCGGAGAATGATAACACCTTCGTGCCTACACATTCAAAATCTGCTAATATACATGAAGATTATGTTGAGTTGCCAATTCAAAGGACTGTGTCTACACATGGATACTGTTTTGTTTGCGGAAATAAGTCAAACTTGAAAGTTATCCCTAAAAAAGCCCGACTGGATGGTTTTGAAAAAACGATGATTTACATTCATTCATTTAGATGTTGCTCTTCTCATATAATCAAAGAACGTATTTATGAAGATGATTTGCGTTCTCTCAAAATTCACTCTAGTAAGTGTGTACTTAAAGAGACTGAGGTATCAGAATTATTTCAGCATTTGAGTATTAAATGCAAAGCCTCAGTATTCGATGCAATCGATGATCAATCTATTCCAGAAAAACAGATTTTTAGTATGACAGGTTTGGCGTGGGAAAATATAGTTGCTTTAAAAAATTCGTTAATATCAATGCATAATAATTCTCAACGGTCTGTGTTACAGGCACTTGTAGCGTTTTTAACTAAACTAAGGACAGGGGCGTCAAATAAATTGACCAGCACACTTCTGGGTCTCGAAAGAGAACAAGCTATATCTGACTATTCGGATAGTGTTATACACGCCTTCGAAAAAGACATTTTGCCACTTAAATTCGGTTGAAATGTACACACTAGGAAATACCTTATTGAAAATCTTACCACAGAAATAGCTAAGAAGCTTCTGAAAGCCGACAATTGCCTTATACTTATATGCGATGGCACCTATGCTCGGCACGAAAAAAGTAGCAAAAGAAAACTAAAAGACAAGGAATGTGCTCAATTTGGAATCTAAATCACTAAAAGACCAATCTAATGGACTATTTACTTAGATTTGTAAAATACTCAAATTTAAAAAGTTTTTTTTTTTATCACCGGCTGTTAAAAATGTCGGTCTAAAAGTTGATTGGCCCAGCTATTCGTTTGATATAATGTAATTTAGATAACCTGTTAACAAACATGTGTATAATATTAATGTTAACATATAATTAACATTCATAATATGCACATATAAGTAATTACGAGTATTCTATGTATGCATTAACGTTACAAAATTGTCTTTTGCAGACAGATAACACATATTTAATTAATAAAAAGGAAAATATTGCCCTTATTGTGGCAAATACACCATAAGATTGAACAGTAAGTTAACTGAACCATTAAATATGTCAATTAGTATTTGGTATAACAATAATAACTTTCTGTAATCGTTTTCAGCTACTTGCCCGCACTGCAGGGCAAACTGGCTCCGGAGGGGAGGACGGTGTCACAACTGCGAGGCGGCGATTGATCCCGAGTGGAGCTATTGCGAGTTTTGCGGGGTGGAGACGGCGCGGGCCCAGCGGCTCAAACGAGCCAAAATGCTGTCACAACACCGCGCAAAACTCCAGAAAGTGGCCCACTCGCAGCTACCGCCGCCGCCGCCATGTCCCAAGTCACCGGATCTCTTCGGGTCGGACCCTGATATTGAGGAGTTACATTCGATTGAATCGACGCTCAGTAGGTAGTTGTGACCAACAGTCGGAAAGGACGCCAGCAACTGAGTCCACGAATGTAAGTGACGAGATAGAAATTGATGCTGTTGCTAACGGTTGTGACAGCAGTTAAGATGGATTCAGACTGTTGTTCACCGTCAGGTAGTCGTTCAATCAAATGTAACAAAAACTTAACTTTCACAAAAAATCGAACTGAATCATTTGTTTTTTTTTTTTTTATAAGTACCAAATCGGTTGATTTTATTGCACAGCGCAGCAAGGTTCACCGTGAACAAATTTTCTGTTTATCTTTGTCAAACGTTCCTAAATATTTTTATTGCGTTGACTTTTTCACAGCCCCAAGGGGTCACAGACTTAAGTACTTATTTGATATAAATTTAATGTTTATGTAAAGAAAGTTAAATTTTGATAATTCAATATCTAAGTAGGTATACATACAATTTAACTAGACGCATACCTACCCATACAGTTTTAAGCAATTACATATTTCACAAAATTATGATAATGAGTGTGAAGCGTTATGTTTTAATTCATACAAAACGGATGACATTACATCTTTGGAGCGGTATGGCAGCCATTTGGCCCCGTCGAAAAAGTATGGCATACTGATTTTCGTGAATGGCTACTCGACGATGATTATCCGTGCAAAAATCAGCCTGGTACAAATGGTTCAATTTTTAGTTTTTAATTAACATGTTTTCGTCGGTATGGCGGGATGTAGGCCGCGCCGGAGAAGTATGGCATTACGCGATCGCCTACTTCGTTTTTCATCGACTATCGGAAAATACAAGATTTTCTGTGGTACAAATCGTTCGACTTTCGTAATTTATGCGACACGTTCGATTAACGCTCACGCGATTGGGCCCCCGGTGCTGGCGCTATGACCATGATTTTCCTTTTCGTCATTACGTAATTATACCCCTGTAGACTCGCCAGCCTGGTACAAATGGTTCGGAATTCAGTGTCAGGATCTCCCAGCCTATAATAGATTAATAATGTACTTATACACACATTACACGTAGTACTATGACTTATATTTTGTTGCGCAGGGAAGGCGCGGCATAGCATCGTGAGAGGTGCGCGGGCGCGGGGGGCGATGTGATCGAGTGTGCAAGTTGCACACTAGATCACATCGCCCCCCGCGCGGCACAGTGCAACCCGAACGCGTTCAGACGCGTGAGGGCACACGTCATTGACTCGCCCATCATTCTGTCTGATACACCTACGTTACCGATAAAATGTACCAAAACTAAAAAGAGTGTCAAAACGCAAAGATATACACATAAAATACGAAATAATCAAATTAAACAGGCGCTAAAAAATACTCTGAAAAGAATCCTATACCACATCGAAAAGCTGTGGCTAAATATCAGCAGGCTCACGAGAAGGTGCATAGACAGGCTGCTGCTGTTTATCAGCAAGCACACCCAGAGGTGCACAGGCAGGCTGCTGCTGTTTATCAGCAAGCACAACCAGAGGTGCACAGACAGGCTGCTGCTGTTTATCAGCAAGCACACCCAGAGGTGCACAGACAGGCTGCTGCTGTTTATCAGCAAGCACACCCAGAGGTGCACAGACAGGCTGCTGCTGTTTATCAGCAAGCACACCCAGAGGTGCACAGGCAGGCTGCTGCTGTTTATCAGCAAGTACACCCAGAGGTGCACAGACAGGCTGCTGCTGTTTATCAGCAAGCACACCCAGAGGTGCACAGACAGGCTGCTGCTGTTTATCAGCAAGCACACCCAGAGGTGCACAGGCAGGCTGCTGCTGTTTATCAGCAAGTACACCCAGAGGTGCACAGACAGGCTGCTGCTGTTTATCAGCAAGCACACCCAGAGGTGCACAGACAGGCTGCTGCTGTTTATCAGCAAGCACACCCAGAGGTGCACAGGCAGGCTGCTGCTGTTTATCAGCAAGTACACCCAGAGGTGCACAGACAGGCTGCTGCTGTTTATCAGCAAGCACACCCAGAGGTGCACAGACAGGCTGCTGCTGTTTATCAGCAAGCACTCCCAGAGGTGCACAGACAGGCTGCTGCTGTTTATCAGCAAGCACACCCAGAGGTGCACAGGCGGGTTACTACACTACCATGGAAAACCAAACAACTTTCAGGAATGTCTTACAATTCTGACTTAGCTTACGATAGTGATAAAATTGTAAAAATTGGAATGTGTTGCAGTAATGGTAAAGTGCAGCTCGAATCATTACGGACTCCTCCTGAACCGCTTTACAGTTTGATAATGGATCTGCACCCTGATCATAAATATTTCATAAACAATGTCCGCAAATATAACAATTGTTTCCAGATGACATCTTTGGGCGCAAAAAAGTGGAAGAATATGGTTTTATGCCTACGTTCAAAGTTCAGGGTCAAGTATACCATAGAATTAAAAGTTTACTACCAGAACCTACACAGTCAGCACGCTTTCTGCAGATCTACTTCGTTGGTGAAGATGAAAGAGAGGTAGATAGATTTACGATCCTCAAACTACCCCAACTTGAAATCATGTCTTATAAAACAATTACAGAAAATGCTTCACGACGGAAACCCATAGGTACATAAAGGATTTGAAAAGTACACCCAGAGGTGCACAGACAGGCTGCTGCTGTTTATCAGCAAGCACACCCAGAGGTGCACAGACAGGCTGCTGCTGTTTATCAGCAAGCACACCCAGAGGTGCACAGGCAGGCTGCTGCTGTTTATCAGCAAGTACACCCAGAGGTGCACAGACAGGCTGCTGCTGTTTATCAGCAAGCACACCCAGAGGTGCACAGACAGGCTGCTGCTGTTTATCAGCAAGCACACCCAGAGGTGCACAGGCAGGCTGCTGCTGTTTATCAGCAAGTACACCCAGAGGTGCACAGACAGGCTGCTGCTGTTTATCAGCAAGCACACCCAGAGGTGCACAGACAGGCTGCTGCTGTTTATCAGCAAGCACTCCCAGAGGTGCACAGACAGGCTGCTGCTGTTTATCAGCAAGCACACCCAGAGGTGCACAGGCAGGTTGCTGCAGTTTATCAACAAGAACATGCAGATGTGCATAGAGCAGCTCAGTCGAGACACAATAATCGGGTTACTACACTACCATGGAAAACCAAACAACTTTCAGGAATGTCTTACAATTCTGACTTAGCTTACGATAGTGATAAAATTGTAAAAATTGGAATGTGTTGCAGTAATGGTAAAGTGCAGCTCGAATCATTACGGACTCCTCCTGAACCGCTTTACAGTTTGATAATGGATCTGCACCCTGATCATAAATATTTCATAAACAATGTCCGCAAATATAACAATTGTTTCCAGATGACATCTTTGGGCGCAAAAAAGTGGAAGAATATGGTTTTATGCCTACGTTCAAAGTTCAGGGTCAAGTATACCATAGAATTAAAAGTTTACTACCAGAACCTACACAGTCAGCACGCTTTCTGCAGATCTACTTCGTTGGTGAAGATGAAAGAGAGGTAGATAGATTTACGATCCTCAAACTACCCCAACTTGAAATCATGTCTTATAAAACAATTACAGAAAATGCTTCACGACGGAAACCCATAGGTACATAAAGGATTTGAAAAGTACCCGCGAAAAGGTTCCATCTTCCTGTGAGTCATTTAAGGTGGTCATATATGCTGAAAAGAAACCGCCAGAGGAGCACAGGCGGTCGTTTTAATGCTCCAACTACCAATTAAGTTGCGTTAGTTATGGTGGATCAACAGTTCGAACATCGGGACATAATTATAGAAAGCCATAGTGACACATTGAAAAGAATAAGCGAGATTCACAGGTCTTACGATGCCTTACAATATCCTTTATTGTTCCCTTACGGAGAGGATGGTTACTCTATTGATATTCCCCAACGTGATCCCAGAACCAAAGTGCCTCTAAAGAAAACAGTTACTGCAGCAAGTTATTATTCTTATCGGTTAATGGTTAGAGAAGGGCAAGAAAACCCGCTGCTATATTTCTGTGCTCTCTTCAGCCAATTTTTAGTTCACGAATATGCAAAAATTGAGATTGAAAGGTTAAATTATATTAAAAATAATCAGGGGAAATTGCGCGCTGACAGCTATATTCATATTAAGGACGCTGTTGGTAGGTCAGATGCCGATCCTAATCAAATTGGTCAGTTGACTGTATTGCCATCTTCGTTTACGGGTGGACCAAGATACATGCATGAGCGGACCCAAGACGCCATGACGTATGTTCGTCACTATGGTCGCCCGGATCTTTTTATCACTTTTACATGTAATCCTCAGTGGGCAGAAATATCTGCAGAATTATTTCCAGGTCAAAAGTCACATGATCGTCATGACGTTATAGCTAGGGTGTTCCGCGTTAAAGTAAAAAATATTATTAATCAAAGGAAAAATATTCGGAGAAGTACGTTGCTTTATGTATTCCGTGGAGTGGCAGAAACGTGGTCTTCCGCATATTCATGTACTGTTATGGCTATCACATCATATCACCCCGGATGTTATAGATAAAATTATTTGTGCAGAAATACCCGATCCACAAAATGACCCCAAACTATTCGAACTGGTAAAATCTAATTTGATACATGGGCCATGCGGGAGTTTTAATTATAAGTCACCCTGCATGAAAAACAATAATTGCTGTAAAAGGTATCCCAGGCCTCTAATTAGTGAAACACAAACCGGTGACGACAGCTACCCGCAATATAGAAGACGTTCTCCAGACGAAGGTGGCTTTACTTTAGACGTTAATGGAGTAGAGATGGACAATCGTTGGGTAGTTCCGTATAATCCAGTTCTTTTGAGAACATTCAATGCGCATATAAACGTCGAATTCTGTTACTCGGTTAAATCAATAAAATACGTTTGCAAATACATAAATAAAGGCTCCGATCAGGCCAGTTTTGTTCTAGAAAATAAAAAAGATGAAGTAAAGATTTATGAAAGTGGGAGGTACATAAGTAGTACAGAGGCGGTATGGCGAATTCTTGGATTTCCGATTCATGAACGCTTTCCTACCGTGTTTCATCTTGCGGTTTACCTGGAAAATGGCCAAAGAGTATATTTTAATCAGCAAAACCTCGCAGAAAAACTTACAAACCCTCCAAAAACGACACTTCTTGCCTTCTTTGAGTTGTGTCGTAATGATGATTTTGCAAAAACCCTGTTATATTAGACTTAGATGAAGTTTCTCAATGGTCCAAACTGAATAATTTGACTTTGAACCCCCTAAAATCTAAGTTTCTCATCTTGGGCACAAGGCACTTAATTTTAAAAATTCAAGCTGGCGCCTTTAGTGTTATAGGAAATGAGTGCCTTGAGCAAGTATCTCAGGCTAGAAACTTGGGAGTGTTGATGGATGGGTTGTTGCATTTCGAGAAACACGTACTTGATATAGTCCGGAACTGCTTTTTCCGCCTTAAAGTATTATATCGAGTTCGCTAATACCTCGACGTTGACCTCCGCATTATGCTCTGTGATGCCCTGATCTTATCGAAGCTCTCTTATGCAGACACGGTCTTCGGCAACTGTTTACTTTCTCGAACGAAGGCTTTCATTCAAAGGCTGCATAATGCATGTGCGAGGTTTTGTTTCCCTGTTCCACCGCGATCTCATATTACCCCTTTCCTGAATAAAGGGGGTCTCTTGAAAATGGAAGGTCGACGCAGCTTGCATTTCGCTTCCGTTTTGTTTGAAGTTATAAATACTAGACAGCCTTCGTATTTATACATTAAACTTGTATTTTCTGACAAGCCCGTCAGGCATGCTGTTCGTCTACTCTGTCCGCGGAGCAGGTCTGCGGCATTTCGTGGTAGCTTTCGTTATGCTGCCACGAAGTGCTGGAATAATATCCCACCTCCAATAAGAAACTCTAGAACATTATACAAATTTAAAAAATATTTAAAAATATTTTTGATGAAAAACCAAATAAAAACTTCGTAATTCTGCTTTCTTCTGCTTATTCTTTCAATTAAAACTCGTGCCCACTCGTATTTGTGTACACACTCGAGCCCGCTCACGCTGTCACGCATAAACACATACACATAAAATAGATTCCTATGCATACATACACTAACTCTTTCTGTCTCTCTCTCTCTCTCTCTCTTTCACACACACGACACATACATACACTCACATATTTAAACTAAACTTGTACAGCATTTTCTGCCTGTGTGCCGGCAGCCTATGTAATAATAATTGATTCAGTAAGTAAGTTTACATTCATACATTACACAATACACAATACAATACAATATATTCTTATATCTACGTTAGATTACTTATATCTACATTCATTCGATCATTATAGGACCCACCTCAACGAATTTCTACAGGGATTCCCAAAAAGCATCAAAAATCCACACTCTCTCAATCAGGCAGCTGAATTACTATCCGAAGGTATCGTAAAGGCCTACGAACTCAGCTGCCCCTTGAAAGAAACAAAAACAAACAACACCGTCCCGTGGTGGAATAAAAAGCTGGAACGGCTTAGGACCACCACTCGACGCATGTTCAATCATACAACACAACCTCATGAATGGACTAAATACACTAGGTCGCTGACTGAATATAACAAACAAATCAGAAAAGCCAAGCGCGCGTCTTGGCGGCGGTTCTGTGGACAAATAATCCTAACACACAAAGGAGCTAGATTTCACAAAATACTCGCCAAGACTCCTTCCAAATATCTAGGTCTCCTGAAAAAACCTGATAACTCTTTCACGACCACGGAGCTAGAAACGCTCGAACTTCTAAGGGATACACATTTCCCAGGGTCGTACCCCTCCAACACACACACGAATAACCTTAGGGGAGCACATTCCCATAGGCCGCGCAATACAGACTGGAACGTAGCCACCAACATTTTTAGGCCCAACCAGATTAAATGGGCTGTTAGTAAATTCAAACCATTTAAATCAGCGGGAGAGGATGGCATCTTTCCAGCCCTGTTACAGCAGGGTGATGAAATCCTCGTAACGCATCCTGTGCTACTTGCTTCCACCGGTTTCCCGCGATCTTCACGAGGTCGTCGCTCGATCTTGTTGGAGGCCTACCGACAGCTCGTCTCCCGGTTCGCGGACGCCACTCGAGAACTTTCCGGCCCCATCGGTCATCAGTCCTGCGAGCAATGTGCCCCGCCCACTGCCACTTAAGATTCGCAATTCTTCGGGCTATGTCGGTGACCCCAGGTCTACTGCGGATATCCTCATTTCTGATTCTATCACGCAGAGAAACCCCGATCATAGTCCTTTCCATTGCCCTCTGAGTGACTTTGAGCCTTCTTATGAGACCCATCGTAAGCGCCCACGTCTCGGAACCATAAGTCATAACTGGCAACACACACTGGTCGAAGACTTTCGACTCGAGACACTGCGGTAATTTGGACGAAAAGAAGTGTCTTTTCGTCCAAATTACCGCAGTGTCTCGAGTCGAAGCTTCCCGAACGCTGCCCAGCCGTGTCGGATTCGACGCTTGACCTCTTTCTCGAAGTTGGACCTACCTTACTGGACTGGCTATTTCAATGGATGGACGATCTTACGACGGTGTTGTAAAATAAGTAGTACCTTACCTACCTACCTACCTACCTGTATTCAGCCTATTATTTGAGAAGTCGATAAATCAGAACAGAATTGGAATAATTAACACAAAATATAGTAATATATAGTAAGATAGCTGTGTGTGCTGTTGCAAAGGGTTATACACGAGGGTTAATACAAGGCACGCCTGGTTAGGCGTGCCTTGTATTTCAGTATTTCACCGTTGAGGCCAAGTTTTCTCTTGAACACCCATCTGTCTGTTGATCTGTCTTGCGGTCAGTCAGGGTCCAGCACTTATTCTCAATGAAGGATTGATACTCATCTTCCATTGCAGATCTCCATTTTTGTGCTTTAGCTCCTTGTAAGGCCTCTTGCACGGTCTGAGGTTCTGTAGTGTCGCAGCTCAGAGCCAACGACACGGTAGTAGTCTGATGACTCCAAGTATTCTTCCATTGTAGAGTCACCTGGATGATATGAGTCATCAGCAGTATAAATCAATTCATTGCTATTCTCACTCTGAGAATCATCTAGGATTATGATTTGAATTTTTTCATTATTGTTAATGTCATCAGATACATCAGGCATCACATTAGATGTTTCCAGATGTGCTTCGGTGTGATCTAACTGTATTTACTTTCCTTACTACATTTTTTCTTATCATAAAATTGCTCAAATAATGCTTGTGAATTTGTATCATCATTTGACATTTTACTTCTCATAAAAGAGTCTTCCAAGAATATTACATTTCTTGATTTTGTACACTTTGTTGGGCAATCAGGATCTATTAGTCTATAACCCTTTGTATCATTACAATATCCAACAAATATATATAGATGCTGAAAGTAAAAGACTTTCAGCATCTAATTTGTCTCGATTCTGTTGTAGTGCATAAGCTTGACAACCAAATATGCGTAAGTGAGAAATATCAATCTTTTTACCAGTCCGTTTCCTGTCTGGATCCCCATCACAGCCTTTGTCGGAGAAAGGTTCTTCAGGTAGGCTGCAGTGTTGACAGCTTCCGCCCAGAACTCTTTCTTAAGGACCGGTCTGAGTGGTGAGCCTTGGGGGAGGCCTAAGTCCAGCAGTGAACGTCTTTCGGCTGAAATGATGGTGATGATGATGTTGATGATTGAAATAGCCGTCGTAATCTTCCCTACTATTGCACACGGGAACGCCCAAGTCCCGTTAGCGTTAGACCGCAACTGTTATTGCACTCCACTGTTTTCACTGGTTTTCTGCTGTTTTTATCGCGCCGCAAATCATTAACGTTAAACGAAACCAAAAACGCTATTCATTTCTGTTTAGCTGTCATAGCAAAAAACGGTTTAGAAAAAAGAACCGGTTTCCGGCCCCTGTTTTGGGTGCACAAAATGTTTCACTGAAGGCACATATTTAAATAGTAGAGTTTGATATAGTGATATAAATGCAGCATTACGAACGGATAACCATTTTCGTATTGGGTTATATAGTGAAGATTATCATATAAACGCAACCCCGTTGTTACAGTTGGACATTGATTTAATTAAACACACTTGGTGTGCTTGGGTGTCATGAAGAGGTTGATTTCATTTTGGTGTAAAGGTCTGTACGAATGTACGTGTCAATACGAATGATGGCAAACGACATAGATGATGTTAACAAAACGGTCCTGGATTTGAGGAATCACTTAAGCTATAAAGATTTTGCACGATTACCAAGGCCTCTTTCTAATAGTGATAGATGAAAAGCCACTGAATGCAGGCAGTTTTTTACTGTACTTGAGGCCTATTGTCTTAAAAGGTAAATTAAAGCCTACGCAGTATATACATTTTCTTAGTATGAGTTGTGCAATCAGAATATTATGTAGTGCTAATTTATCTGTGATGCATAATGATTATGCCAAAGAATTACTCTTTTATTTCGTAAAAAAGTATTCAAAACTGTATGGTGAACAATACAATTCTCATAACGTCCATAATTTGATACATTTAGCTGATGACGTATTCAATTTAGGACCATTGAATAGTTTTTCAGCATTTCAATATGAAAATTACATGAATAAAATGACTGAAATAAAAAAAAAACTTAAAAACCTGTAACAAGCCATTGCAACAAATCAAAAACAGAAAACACGAAAAGCAATGTCTTCAAAAATGTAATGAAAGTTGTTATTCAAATGAAACTGTCTTTGGTTATATTACTTCATACAGAGAACCCCTTTTAAATGACAGCGTAGTAAAGACATACAAATCGGTCTGATTTTTACATTTATCATTAGGGACCGATATTAAAAATAACCATTGCGTTTTGAAGGACAATATAGTAATCAAAATCGTTTAACTCATTCAATGTAAAAATACAAAAATAAGGAACATAATTTATCAAAGATATTTTTGTTACTGTAACAAAATGCAATACAAACGAAATTGTTAATATGGAACAAGTCCTAGCAAAATGTATTAATTACGAAAACTATGTAATACACATGATAGTCTGATTTAAATGATCAAAGCACACTCTTGAAATTTTCCCTAACACAGTGGTTTCTGTTGCCTGCAACTGCGTTAGATTGGTGTATGTAACTATCTATCGACATTCATATTGAGAATCATCTTTGTTGCTGGTATTAGGTGCATGTTTAATGTTGTTTAATTGTTATTAGCTAATAGGGGAGACGACAACTTTTTTTTCCTTAGTCTATCAGGAAGATTATTGAAAAGTACTGGACACGTATTTTTTATTTTTTCACGTAATCAAACTTATACCGAGATATATTGAGTTGAAATGTCGCGTGGCGTCACGGTTAGGTACGATTATACCTAACTGTGACGTAGTTAGCTCCCACTCTCCAACTTTAATGCGTTTTAACTTGGTCATTCTTTGTTAATTTGATAAAACTAAAAATACGTGTCTAATATTTTTTTATTACCCGACTGACGGACTAATTAGAATTTCGATTTCTTCACCCTGTCGTCATCCCTATTAAACCACGAAACCGATTAGCTGCCGCGGACATCTTCACGATGGGTAACTGAAAAACATCCTTCTACTTGTAGATGCATTAATTTAATAAATATATTTCTATCGCTTTAAGCCTTAAATATAGTAGATACCTAGTGGTCTTGACACAATGAAATTTAAATAATACGTAATTAAGTAACTGAACTTCTACTGTTCCAGCGTGGCTACTCTGTAATAACGTGGTCAGCAAAGGATGCAGAGTATGTATCTGCTGCTCCAACACATTGGATAAATGAAGAAGAAAACATATGTCTGTGGCCTAAACAGAAGAACATTGAAAGGAAAGCAATCAAATCAAGCATGAAACCAGAAGGACACTGAAATGAACTAAAAAATGACACCATAATGTCCCACACATTATGGTAACTATAATCACGATTATGTTTAACAAATAAAACAATTTTGAATTTGAATGAGGAAACTAGTTCGTACTGGAAGATGCTCGTCTTAAAAACTGCCTTAGTTGGCGTATCAGATACGACTATTTTGAGGATCCTGCACGATCATCTTGGTATGACAAAAGTTAGTGCAAGGTGGGTACCCAGAATGCTAAAACCGCTACAGATGCAACAAAGAATTGACGCATCGAACCATTTTTTACACCTGTGTGGCGATAACCCTGAAGTTATATTAGATCGAATTGTTACTTGAGATGAAACTTGGGTTCATCACTTTGAATCTGAGTCGAAACAGTAGTGGCATAAGAAGGGTGCACTTCTTCTGAAGAAGTTCAAAGTGTCAGAATCAGCCGCAACTTCCTCCAGATAATCCCGAACAATGAGTGCAGTGTGGGAGCGAGCGTTGCCGTGCATTAATGTGAACCCAGAGCCGACGTAACCCGCATATAGAATCACATGCTCTTCCAGGATCTCGGCAATGTATCGGCGAGCAGTCAGGAACCCTTGGCCGCGAGTGCCTCCAGTCCTGGAGACGCAGACAAGGTCGGTTTTGCCGTCTATAGACATGCCGCCCCAGAACATGCAAGAGCCCCGCCGTATCCCACTGTCTCTTCAATACAAGACTTGAGCGAATCGCTCGCCCGACCTTCTGTAGACCCTGGCATGCCTGTCATTGCAAAAAAGGCAGACTCGTCTCATCGGTAAAGATAACCTGCCTCCATTGCTCAAACGCCCAATGGACGTGATCTCTTTCCAAAAATTAAAATGCCATAGTGGTACAAATCGGTCTGCAAAAAAAAAATTACATCTTTGGAGCGGTATGGCGGCCATTTGGCCCCGTCGGAAAAGTATGGCATAGTGATTTTCGTGAATGGCTCTCGACGATGATTATCCGTGCAAAAATTAGCCTGGTACAAATGGTTCCATTTTTGGTTTTTAATTAACATGTTTTCGTCGGTATGGCGGGATGTAAGCCGCGCCGGATAAGTATGGCATTACGCGATCGCCTACTTCGTTTTCCATCGACTATCGGGAAATACAAGATTTTTTGTGGTACACATCGTTCGACTTTCGTAATTTATGCGACACGTTCGATTAACGCTCACGCGATTGGGCCCCCGGTACTGGCGCTATGACCATGATGTTCCTTTTCGTCATTACATAATTATACCCCTGTAGACTCGCCAGCCACAAATGGTTCGGAATTCTGTGTCAGCATCTCCCGGTCTATTAAGTTTAAACTCATTATAATAAATTTATTTAAGTCAGGTTCGGTTTAATTGTGTATAATTCAGGTCAAAATGAGTGAAAAGGAGATGATGACGATTTCATATGTCCTTTAGACTATTTCTTAACAGTTACAAAGGGCAATGCTACAGATATAGCTTCAAAGGTAGCTTATAAACAGTTTTCAAAATATTATCCTCAATTGGTAGAATCATTTGAAACCATAATCAGGTGTAACCGTAAAGCTTCTTCAGGATCAGGAGACCCAGATGATAACTTCACAGAGATCGAGCGTCAGTTCTCCGAGGCGAACAATATGAGTTCCCAGGTTGAAGAGCTCATGGAGTCCAACGCTCCAACCACATCAGGATCAGGTGAAAGGTCCACAGATCAGGTAAGAGTACAACTCCCATCGGTTCAATTACCATATTTCAATGGTGAGCCCCTTCAGTGGCTTAGCGTCCGGGATTTATTTAAATCCTTGGTGGACGTCAGGCAAAATCTCTCAGACTCAGAGAAATATTACTACTTACGCACATCCATAGATGAGCCTAAGTCAGTCGTAGGTCATTTGCCCATGGACGGGGCAAACTATCAGACACCATGGCAATTACTAAGAGATCTATTATGATAACTCGAGGTTCCTCATTGATGCATATCTAGGCCGCATCATGAACCTACCTGTCATTACTACAGGTACTTCCTTGCGCAAGGACTTCTATGATCCTTTGCATGAGAGCGTTCAGGCCCTAATAACACTCAATTTAACAGTGTCAGATTGGTCATACCTACTGGTGTTTATTATATTACAGAAACTACCACACCGGCTCAGACAAATGTTTGAAGAGCGTTATGGAAATGAGACGCAACTTCCAACATTCACCCAGCTTCTCGAGATGCTCGATGAACAGGGAAGACTGCAGATTGCAGTACCATCAGGCACAACTCCAGGCCGTGCAACGCCAGGGACATCGAGGCAAGCGCCTCTCAGAGTGACGCCGCCGCGTCACAGAGTTGCTGCGACCCAGTCACCGCAGCCGAAGTCAGGACCGATGCGTTCTAATCAGAATCAGGTGATCTGCTCTTATTGTGGAGATACAACTCATACACTCTACAGGTGCCGTGACTTCATCGCACTGCACCCATATAATCGATAGGTATGGGCAGCCAAGGAAGGTCTTTGCATGATATGCCTTCGAGGACATGCAGATGCTCAGTGTGCTCACCGTTACTGGTGTAAGCACTGCAACTCAGGATCCCACAATACTCTGCTGTGTTTTAAGGACACAAACATCCATCAGGCCAGAGAGCAGAGACTGGGAGCTCAGTCAGACAGACGCGACCATCATCAGGTAAATCAGTCTACGCGTCAGTCTCCGCGTCAGTCGCCAACTCCCCGAACATCCTCGAATCAGCCGCGCACAGTCTCTCCGCAAATGGAAGACTTACACATTAGGAGTGCTCCGCCTCCATCAGGATACCAGCATGCTGCTCGTCGCGACGGTTCACGAGCACGTCAGGCCAATGCTCAGTTCGAGCAACTGCATTACGGCAGACATAAACGGGCGGCCCGTTAATGAGATAAGGTTACTGTCGGTGCAGTGGCGCCATCAATTTATTTATTTACCTTCACATGCAACCGACGCAATACAATTAAATATTCCCCACAGGTTTAGTTTAGCTGACGAGTTATTTTACCGAGGCGGGGAAATTGATCTCATTTTAGGTGCTGAACAGTTCTACCAACCTCTTTGTATAGGTCAGCACCGACTGGGAGATGGCCTACCGATCCTACAAAGGACACGGCTAGGCTGGGTCATTTCAGGGTCAATGCCCATAAACGCACCTACACAGTCGGTGAGGTGCAATGTCGTTCAACTCCAATCGATACTGGAGATGGACGGAAAACACTCGACGACCGCGTTACCACATGATGATGACCTAATTTGTGATGAGATATTTGCAAAAACTCATCAACGAACTTCTGATGGTAACTTCATGGTCGAGCTTCCACTCCAATCGCCTCCCAGTGCTTTAGGTAAATCTAGGCCCGTTGCATATAAAAGGTTTCGAGCGTTAGAGAACAAATTTCAACGCAACCCAGAGCTAAAAGGAAAATACATTAACTTTATGCGAGAATTCGAGCAAGCCGGTCACATGATGAAGTTAGATAACTGCGATTGGCTTTGCAATTTTTTACCACACCAGGCGGTCATGCGTGACTCACCAACTACTCCTGTGAGAATCGTGTTTGATGCATCTAGCAAGACAGACAGTGGGTTATCACTGAATGATATTCAATATAAGGGCGCAATACAACAGGACGAGCTAATTAATATCCTTTTACGATTTAGGCAGTATACCTACGTTATTAACGCGGACATCGAGAAAATGTATAGGTGCATTTATCTAAAACCTACGCAATATAATTTACAATGCATTTTTTGGAGAGAGAATGAGGATCAAGAACTAAAAATTTACGCGTTAAAACACTAAGTTTTGGCCTTAAGTCAGCACCCCACATCGCGACCAGGTGCTTAGCGCAATTGGCTAACGACAACGAAAAAGAATTCCCGACCGAGTCGGAAACAATTAGAAACCAGTTTTATATGGATGACCTACTTTACGGCGGCGATAACGAGGAACAGGTGGTTGAAACAGCCAAGCGCATAGACCGAATCCTGCGCAAGGCGAATTTCAACTTACGCAAATGGAAGTCGAACTCCCCCGCGATATTACAAGCTGTCACTAACTCCACGGACACGAATACTTACACACCGCCGACTTCTTTAGGACACGACACTCACAAAGTTCTAGGGCTCGAGTGGTGTAGTACTACCGACAATTTAATGTACAAATTTAATGACGAACAGGTGCCGAACAATTTAACCAAACGAAAGATTTTATCCTCAGCTTCTGCTATTTTTGACCCCCTGGGTCTACTGGGGCCAATATTAATTATTGCGAAATGTTTCATTCAGCGATTATGGAAATGCAAGATCGATTGGGATGAAATTCTACCACTTCAAACTATGGACGAATGGCGAAATTTTTATACAAAATTGTTTACGTTAAGTTCCTTAGCGATCCCGAGGCACGCGCTTATGACTGATTACGTAACGCTCGAACTGCATGGTTTTTCTGATAGCTCGCTCACTGCCTACGGAGCTAGTATATATACACAAACTTTTGTAGGAATATGCACGCACACATTGATAAAACTACTGTACATGTTTCGCGTGCAAACGTCTCCTAGTAAAGCCGCTATTTTATGGCATCACGACCCTTATTTCAAAAGAAATAAGGTCCTTTTCCAATTTCCAAGTAAGACAAAACCAGGCGCGGCGCACTCTTTGATTTCTCCGCGCTCGATACAAGTACCCGCCGGCTTCGCACCGTGGCGTGATGATTAGTGGTTGCCGCGCACTGCTAGCGAATGCACGCGCGCGCGTAAACCTTAATGTACGTCGCGACGCAAGAGTCAAATGTGCTATGAAATTTGAATTATGTCAAAAAAATATTGTATTGCAGACGGTTGTATTAACAACAACAGTAAAATGATTTGGTAAAAAGTAATTATTTGGTAAAGAGTAAAATGATGAAATTTGGTATGGAGGTAGTTCAAGACAACCCAAATTTTAATTTTTTCAATAAGAATAATAACAATAACTATGCATGAACAGTATAGTATCATTGGGTACGCAAATTCTTGGTACCTACTCGGGACGAAGTCGCGAACAACGGCTAGTATATTATGATATTGCAGTTCTGTGACCGTGTGTCTTAATTTTGAATTTAGCAGATTCATAAATTGACAGATAAAGTATGTGCTTACTTAATAGTAAATTACGTTGTAGCATCTGTGTAGACGAGTGTTTTTAATAATAATAAAAATAACTAACTTAACTTAAATATATATTTTGTTAATAACACTATTCTAGTCAACCTTCTAGACGCATCATTTAATATGTTCTCGAGTGCGCCAGCCCTAGCGCTAGGGCGTGGCCTCCGAAAGAGCGCGCTGCATGTGATAGAAAGAGATGGCCAATTTGGGAGCGTACAGTGCAACAAAACCGGTTTTTTGTTAGCAGTCGGCCTTCTGTACGTTAGTACTATTACTTATTCTGTGACAAAACCGAGGTGAATTTACTCGCACGTAGCGCGACCGCGCCATGGAAGTGTAACTAATAAGTGAGTGAATAAAGTGAAACTAACTCTTTGACCAAATGTTGTATCTCCTTATTATAACGAGAGATATGAACAAAAAAAACTTCGAGAAAAATTCTGGGCAAGTTTTTGAATTGTGAACGAAAACTAAAAAGTATTTAAGCTTAATTTTTATTGTTTCGAAATTGAGACATCTCGCTCCAGACTTACTTATAACATCCATGGAACCCGTTGTGCGTGCGAAACAAAAAATCTTGCTCTCTCACTCGCTTCTTGCGCTCGCCCGTACGAATGTTTGTTTCAATTCAAGTGATAGTAAAATTTATTCGTTTATTTTTATTTGAGTAAAGATATCAGAAAAAAATAACTTACTAGTGCGGTGTGATAGTGTTTGTGTGTTAGTGATTTGCGACTCCCGATAGCAGGTTGGTTTATCAATTCAATTTTGATTAAAATTCGTTAGTTGTTTACTTGTTGTGTTGTTGTTTTCGGAGGTTATACAATGGCTGCTTTATTGCAAATAGGTTGTTGTCTCGCTAGGCCGTGCTCGTCCCGAATTGAATATCGTGCTTAAACGCAGTGATTGGTTTTTTAAACATTTCCACAGCTCATTATATGAATAATATCATTGGCTAACTGGAAGTTGTAAATTGAACAAACTTTTATTTTCCGATTCAAGCAGCGCTTGGAGTCGAACTGGACTTTCAGATTTGAACAATCTGATCAATTCATCCAAAAAGCATGTTCAAAGCGAGAAATATATTCTTAGTTGTATATTATTACACGAATTTGGTACGAGTAGAATCGAAACTTTTTTTGCCAATAACTTTGAGGCTCACAATCGCAAAGTGGAGAAAAGTCGAGATTTAATGAAACGGTTGATTGATACAGTCGTTCTTTTAGGTAAAATAACTTTCATGCTCGCAAATAAACTAACGTACTGTAACTGTGTGTGATATTAAGCAAAAACGGGTTTTTTCAAAGCCACTTTTATCATACTCTACATACACTGTTTACATAATATCAGTGATGTCAATTATGGTAAAGGTGGCCACTCCTGCCCCATCCATGCACGTACTTCATTGCCTGTCCTGTCCTGTCTGCTATTCAAGAAAATGAGGTAGGTGTTTTTTTTTTGCTCCGGGTTTACCGACGAAAATTTTCACGCGCCGCCACTGGTATATACCTACGTACTACAGATTCGCACGGTAATATCAGAATGTCCTTGTTATGTTCTAAAACAAGGGTTGCGCGAAGCCAAACTATTCCAAAACTCGAGTTAGAAGCATGCTTACTATTGGCGCAGCTATTTGAAAGAGTAAACAATGCATTGAAACAAAATTATAATAAAATATATTTTTGGTGTGATTCGAATGTAGCATTGGCGTGGATAAAATCACAAAAAATCGAATCTCTTAATTGCTTTGTACGAAATCGAGTAGTTAAAATTAAAAATATAACCAACCCTAACGTTTGGCACTGGATCGCTTCGAGCGACAACCCTGCGGATCTCTTATCGAGAGGGATGCACGCGGACAAGTTGGCACACTGCACTCTGTGGTGGCAAGGACCGTCGTGGTTGAGTAAGCCCCACGACGAGTGGCCATGCTATGAAACTCCTGTCGAACAGGAAGTACCTACCGTCGAATCGATCGAAAATATCGAAACTCATTGTAACGTTGTAACTAACGTGAACCCTACGAAATGTATGACAAATTTATTAAAAAAATGGTCAAATGTGACTCGCCTGATCCACTGTGTTGCATGTACATATTTCGATTTATTTACAATTGCTTAAACCCAAGTAATAAAAACAATGGTCCATTTTCGGTCAAAGAATTGGACTTTGCACTCAACAAATTAATTCAGTTATCACAGATTGAATATTACCCAACCGAATATAATTTACTTCAAAATAATAAACCAATTCAAAAGTCATCGCATTTAATGAGTTTAAACCCATTTATGGAAAATCAACTGATAAGAGTAGGTGGTCGGTTAGGGTTGTCACAATACACTTACGATAAAAAACACCCTGTCATTTTACCAAGTAAACACATACTCACCAAGCTTCTCATGTGCAACGAACATGTGAAGCTGCTGCACGCCGGACCCCAACTACTTCTGGCGTCAATTCGAGAACGATTTTGGCCGATTAACGGTAAAAGCCTAGCTAATAAGGTCGTAGACGAATGCGTGACGTGCTTCAAGGCAAAACCTAAGACACTAACGCCTATTATGGGCGATCTGCCACCAACGAGAGTGAACCCGGCACCCGCCTTCCTACACACGGCGCTCGATTATGCAGGAGCGTATACGGTTAGGGACAGGAGGGGACGTGGGTACAAGACCAATAAATGTTATATTGCTATGTTTGTATGTATGACAACAAAAGCAGTCCATATCGAATTAGTATCAGGGTTGCATACTTCTGCTTTTCTTTCCGCTTTTCGTCGCTTCATATCGAGAAGAGGCATGCCTAAAGAAATGCTGAGCGACAATGGCACTACCTTTCATGGAGCCTGTAACGAGCTAGCAGAGCTTTACAAATTTTTAACCGTAAATTCTCATGATATAGCAACTTCTTGTGCGGCTTCTGGTATTCAATGGAAATTTCTGCCTGCAAAAACTCCACATATGGGCGGCTTGCATGAATCCGCCATACGCTGTTGTAAGCATCATTTGAAGCGTATCCTAGGCCAAGCTTTGTTAACGTACGAGGAATTCGCTACTGTACTCACCCAGGTTGAAGGAATTTTAAATTCTCGCCCGTTATGCCCTATTCCAAATTCAAACAACGACGAAATTTTATTCCTAACGCCAGGCCACTTCTTGATTGGTAGGAGCCCTATATCGATGCCCGATTACGATTACCTGAATGTACCGACTAATCGACTCACTCATTACCAACAGTTACAGCAACTGCAACAAGATTTCTGGCGAAGATGGTCAAGGGACTATATAGGACTGTTGCAGGAGCGAACCAGGTGGAGGAGCTCCAAGGGGCCCGCTCTTCAATGCGGCGCGATGGTGCTCGTGAAGGAGGAGCAGCTCCCGCCCTGCCGCTGGAGGCTGGGCCGCGTCGTGCGCTGCTGCCCCGGCCGGGATGGCGTCACGAGGGTCGCCGAAATCCAGACACAGAGAGGAATCATCAAACGCGCTTTTAATAATATTTGCCCCTTACCCATCGATTCAGTCTAAGCCTATACCTAATTAACGATATGTTATAATTTTATATTAATTAAGCATACCTAGAATTAATTCTATTTACCAACATGTTATTTAAGATTTACCTACTAAGTTTACAAATAAACAACCTTTCCGATTGTAGTTTCCATAACCATGTAGCCCTAAGAACAAATTGTTTGGTACGATCCTTTCGAATTTAGATATCCTACCTTTGATTTTCAAATTAACGTTAACCTATTTAATTACCTACTCGCTTATTCTCGATAATATATATATATATATATATTGTCCTCCTTTCGGCCGTTGTTGATCAGGCTGAAATACGCGTTGTGTAAATGTTGATCCACCTTTGTCCGCAGTTTACTAGGGAATTTATGCGGGTATCGTTTTATTTTTGATTTACATTTATTCACCGGCTTGTAACGCAGTACCCAAGCTTACGGAAAAGTCGCTACCTTGACACCAACTAACACGGTAGTTGTTGATCCTGTAACGACTTTTTTTTATAAAAAGAATAATGCTTTGTTGATCTATATAAATCATTTATGAGCAACATTTGCCGTGAACTTTTAAACCGATACTGCAGAACGGCAACGTTGCACAAGTGAGACAGATGTTCAAGTAAAGCGAAATAGATACTGCGCCCACGTATTGTGTGCGCTCGGGCGCTCGTCTGTCTCAGTTAGAATGTGATGTTGGTGCACAGAACACGCACGCGAGTACCTGCGTAAAACAAAATATTGTGAAAATGGACGACATGGGTGAGTAACTACATAACATACACTTTACTAATGTGTAAAAAGTTGTAGTAGGTACCGATAATTGTTAAAATTTAGGCTTTGCTTATTAAAAAAGTAGTAATAAGAAACACGCATTGGAGCGATTCGCAACAATAATCCATACTAATATTATAAATGCGAAAGTAACTGTCTGTCTGTCTGTCTGTCTGTCTGTCTGTCTGTTACCTTTTCACGCTTCAACCGCTGGACCGATTGAGATGAAATTTGGTATGGAGATACTTGGGATCCCGGGAAAGGACATAGGATACTTTTTATCCCGGAAAAATGCATAGTTCCCGCGGGAACGCGATAACCGAATTCCACGCGGACGAAGTCGCGGGCAGAAGCTAGTAATTTATAAAATTAAATCTGTACCTACCCTTTAATGTGATCAATCGACTGCAATTTTCTGGTTCCTATTCGTCGTGCCGTTAGGCGAGGCAGTGAAAATATTAGTGTGCGTGCTTGTCCCTTTTTCGCATCAAAAACTACTTAGATGGTACCTACCTACACACTAAAATCATTTACATGTCTATTTCTGATATATTTAATTTTTGTTTCTAGATACTTGTCCAAATGATGCATCGAAGTTGATAAAACTGCCGATATTCGACTCTGATTCATTATCAGAAACATCTTTGATAGTACCAATTGCGGAGGAAATAAAAATAAGCAGGACAGAAATACTACTTGATGATGCAATGATCCGTGATTCCAGCTCTGAAAACAACTTAAATGAGACCACAGTATGTAATTTAGTTAATTAGGCATCATTATATTTTACAAGAATTATATTCTCTTACAATAGGACACCGGAGAAATTTCAGAAGAAATATTCCCTTAAATTATACGTTCATCCATATTAGAGTATCGCAAAATTATTACCGTTTGTAGTTTTAAATCAAGAAGTAAAAATTTAAAGTACCTACCTACTTAGAGTCGCTTTATGTCACCTTAATATCTCGACCAAAACAAACACCATGGCGTAACGTCGTATGCATAGGTTATTGTAGGTACTATAAGGAAATTATTTTTTTTATTTTTTTATGTCATCATCACAGCATTCTAATTCCCCACTCTTGGGGCGCCGGCCTACCCTACTAAGAGTGTGTATGGGTCATAATCCCCACGCTGACCCAATGCGTGTTGGGGATATCACAGGTCTTCGAACCTTTTGTGTGCTTGGACTTGCTGGTTTCCTCACGATGTTTTCCTTCACCGGAGAGCAGGTGGTAATCAGAGAAATACGGACATGAAAATAATCATGAAACCGTTGTGCCCCAACTGGGATTCGAACCCTCGACCTATGCGTGATAGGCAAGCGCTCTGCCGCTGGGCACCATTTTTCTATGTAATAAAACAAAATACTGCTACGACCTCTAGTTATAAAACAAAAAACCGGCCAAGTGCGAGTCGGACTCGCGCACGAAGGGTTCCGTGCTATCATCTACAATAGAAAATCACGTTTGTTGTAGGTAAACTAAGTATTTATTTTTATAGTTAATACATATAAATAAATCTTTAAAGAGGTCTATCTGTACATCCCTACTAATATTATAAATGCAAAAGTAACTCTGTCTGTCTGTCTGTCTGTCTGTTACCTTTTCACGCTTCAACCGCTGGACTGATTGAGATGAAATTTGTCATGGAGATAGTTGAGATCCCGGGAAAGGACATAGGTTACTTTTTATCCCGGAAAAACGCATAGTTCCAGCGGGAACGCGATAGCCGAATTCCACGCGGACGAAGTCGCGGGCAGAAGCTAGTGAAATATATTTCCAAAATAACTATCAGGGGGTGAATAAGGATCGACAGTGATGCCATTTTTGACTGTCTGTCTGTATAACCGTTAGGTATAGAAACAAAAGCTTTTCGACGGATTTTAATGAAACTTGGTACAATTATTTTTCATACTCCTGAGCTGGCTATAGTATACTTTTAATCACGTCTCAATCAATTGGAGCAAAGCAGTGAAGGGAAATGTTAGGAAAATGGGAGAAGTCACTCCATTTTTAGGGTTTCGTAGTCTACTATAAACCCTTATCATTTCGGCAACTCCGTCTGTCTGTCCATCAGTCGTTCGTCCAGACGGACGTATGCCGTGCCTCAATAACTTAATCAGTTTATTTAAGCTTCCGTCGCCCAAAGTACCCATAGTCCTGTTTCACCCTTTGGGTACGTTTTGAACCCTGAAATTAAGGCATTTTGTTACAGATGATTTCACCTAAGAACAGTAACAAACAAATACTATCCAACTTTGAGATTTCTGGATTATCATCATTGCTAGGTGTGGCTGAGATATCTAACGATGAAGTGATTTCTATTAGCGATTTAAATTTGATTGATCCCATGCGCCTTGACCAGGTATAACACATTTAAATAATCTATGCTATTATGTCACTAATTTATCTTCAGAATTTCCTTCAGATACATAAACGGTATATTTTTACAGGCTCTAGTTTGGAATCAGGTGACCGTGTGTAAAATGTCCCGTATATTATTATTACTTATGTATATTCTAAAATTATCTCTACCATTTCTGGTGAGTAATCAAGTATTTTGTTTGCAGGCGACAAACTACAGTCCGAATTTATGCAATTACGAAATTGTAAAAAAGCCACGAAAGAAGCGGATAAGAGCATGTCGTAAATTAATTTCAGACCAAAAAAAGGATTCCGAAAGTGATAAGGACCAAGATTTTTCTCCCAGTGATGGTTCGGATTTTGATCCGAATTCAGCTTGCCGATCTAGTGATGATTCAAACGATGTTGTTTCACTATCAGATGTAATACATTTTAATAACTACCTACCTGCTGCAACTTGTAAGTATTTAATACTAGTACTAAAACCTTAAAAATCTATTAATTATTTTTTACAGGTTAGAAATCATCCTGATAACAAAAGGTTTTGGAAAAAGTCTCTTTTAGAAACAGAAGTATCTACTCAGGCTACTTCTTCTATAGAACAATCATGCCCTAAGAGAAGTAAGATTATGGATAAGGTAAGTGTACATATCGTGGTAGCCTAGCTAGTCGGTCGGGCGTACGCCTTTTGAATGAGAGGTCGTAAGTTCGATCTTGGGCACAGACCAACGAAATCTTTCTTAAAGTCCGTATTATTCTAAGTAAAAATTACCACTGACTAAAAACGGCGAAGGAAAACATCGTGAGGAAACCAACAAGTCCTAGAACCTAGTAAGTTTGAAGACTTGTGATATCCACTAACACTCACTGGGTCAGCGCGGTGGATTATGACCTACTCACCCTCTACATAGATTACTACACTAGGTAGGCTGGTGCCCCTCCAGTGGGGACATTAGAAGGCTGGGATACAATTCCGTACATAATAAATAGGTACTGACTTTTAAAAATATGTCGCAGGATTTTGCTCACATCCGGATTTTCGTGAAAATCCCACGTCGCTTACGCAGGATGCGCACGCGTCGTGGGAGGCAAGGAAATGGCCCGATGCAATCTAAATCTACGATTTGATCGTATTTTACGTCATATTCCTAAACTAGTCTAGGATTTTCGTGAAAATACTAAACAAGTCCAGTAATATGCCGAAAAGAAGCTACGATTTCGACATAATCCGGTGTTTATTTCGGAAAAATCCTGCGAAATATACACTTATTAATTAGGGATTATAACAGTAAGAACTTATTTTATTTTTTTCAGAAGTTAGACAACAACTTAACAAGTTTACATACAAAGTGCACAAAAAAACGATCAAAAATGAGTCGTGATTTAACAAGTAATGAAAAACTGGAATGCGAAATAAATCAAGATATACCACCTAAAGATGACATATCTCCGATTATAATTATTAACGACATGTATGAGGTAAATAAGAACCTACCTACCATTACGAACTTAATTATTTTCTTCCCTCCTCTGTAAACTTAGGGGTTAATTTTCTAATAGGTGGAGTAAGAAAATACAATGTTCTCACGTGTAGGTACCTATAACTTGTATTCATTGTAGAGTCTTTTTAACCGACTTCAAAAAAAGGAGGAGGTTCTCAATTCGTCGGAATCTTTTTTTTTTTATGTATGTTCACCGAAAATAAATAGTAAACGTGAACCGACTTTGAAAATTCTTTTTTTATGCGAAAGGTGATAGCTCCAAGTTGGTCCCATATTAATTTGGTTCAGTTCTGATGATAGAATCCATGAGGAAATGAGGAAACTCCTCAAAATTTGTTAGTACGTGGATGATTTTGGCACCAATTTTGAAGACTACAGAAGTACTTACGTCCAGAAATAGAAATTTTTGGAAACTGTAAGCGACAAAAAAATTTTAAATAAAGAAATAGTAATGTTTGGAAACTGTAGGCGAAAAAAAATTTTCAAATAAAAAAATAAAACGGCCTTCAAACTGTGACAGCCAGCGAAGTCGGTGGCAAGTGAACCGACACATATCCACAACAATTTGGTGAACTTGACATCGACTTTGCTGTCTGTCGGAGTTTGAAGGCGGTTTTATTTTTTTATTTGAAAATTTTTTTTTCTAAGTCAGTAACAGATTATATTTTACATGAATTATTTATGGGTATTATTTAACGGGTTAGCATAATATTCATACTTTTGTAAGCATAAAAATGTATTTGAGCAGCTGAAATTGCTAAATGATCAGCAGACTATGGTTAGCAAGGAATTTCAAATCGATCAGCAATTTTGTATATTTTGGATGGCTGTAATTTTTTTTGGTCCTCAAAATAATTATTTCAGCTGCAGTAAGTGATACATGTTTAATAAAATTTTGATCAGCACTTAGAGGGAAGCAATTAATTTAATTTTTAAAGCAAATAAAAATAGCAATAATGACAAGCGCAATATGGGCGCTTTCCTTATACAAAAAAATTTTAAATAAAAAATAAAAACCGCCTTCAAACTCCGACAGCCTGCGAAGTCGATGTCAAGTTCACTTTAAAATTGTTGTGGCTTGGTCGGTTCACTTGCCACCGACTTCGCTGGCTGTCGGAGTTTGAAGGCGGTTTTTATTTTTTATTTAAAATTTTTTTTTCGCCTACAGTTTTTAAACATTAGTATGTATTTCTTTATTAAAATTCTTTTTGTTGGCTACAGTTTCCAAACATTTCTATTTCTGGACGTAAGTACCTTTGTAGTCTTCAAAATTGGTGCTAAAACCATCCACGTGTTGATGAAATTAAAATGGGACCATTTCGGAGGTACCACCTTTCGATTAAAAAAAGAATCATCAAAATCGGTTCATAAATGGCGAAGTAATCGGCGAACAAACATAAAAAAAAATAAAAAAAAATAAAAAAAAAAAATATATATATATATATATATATATATATATATATATATACCGGTCGAATTGAGAACACTCCTTTTTTTGAAGTCTGTTAAAAATTATGAATGGGTGTTTAGACCGAATTTATTATGAGTTTTCATGTGTGAATGAGGTTCGAATGGTCTGGTGGGGGGTGGGAGATTATACCTTAAGCTGTATTCTATAAATATTTGCCATGCTATAAAGATGCATACCAATCAAATAAACTGCAAACCAGACACGTGTTCTTGCTGATCATTTAGTTATTTTGTGGATAGGTTATTTATTTGGCAGACACATTATATTTTAGGCTGACTGTAAATGATTTAATTTCTGATCATTATCAAGATTATTTGCGAAACAAGGATTGCCGACTGTTTATTTTTCTTGCATACAAAATATTTAAATGCTGATCAAATGATTAAAATGCTGATGTTTAGTGGCTAACCAAATTTTATTATGGCTGACCTTTTAATTACTTCTCATTATTTAATCTTACCTATTTTAAGGTTTCTCTGTGTTTTTATTGAAAAATCTTTCTTTTTAATAGAGTGATGAGGATTCGGGACAGTCCTGCGCAGATTTAACAAGCAAACAACCTGAACAAGGAGAGATAAAAAGTCAAAAGAAGAAACGAAAGTGGGTTCGAAGGAATGCTTGTATTTTTTGCGAAAATCTAGTCACAAATTTTACACGTCACTTGCTGAAATATCATCAGAATGAGTCGGAAGTATTACAGTACATGGCAATTAATGATCCTGATCCAAAACTACGTAAGCAAGGAAGACGACAAATATCAGATGACCTTCGCAACAGAGGAAATTTTTTACATAATTCTAAAGTTATTTTTGAAAGAGAAGGTGACCTAATACCAAAAAAGGGTAAATGTCCAACATCTAGTCCTTTAGCTAGCCCTTCTACTTATACTACGTGTAAAAATTGTCTAGCAACTTTTAAACGTAAATATTTTTATAAACATTTTAAGACTTGCGGCTCAAAACTTTTGGATAAATTACCAGAGTCTTATAAAAAACGAGTACTTGGAAATCATACCATCAGTATAATTCCTCATTTATCAGAAGCATCTCAGGAAGTTAAAAAGCATATTTTGCCTCGTTTGCGAAATGACGATATTTCCACAATAGTTAAAACTGATCCACTAATTTTGGCGTATGGCTCACGATTAATGAAAAAAAAGAAAGAAGAACGAAGTAGAAAAGCGATTTGTTCCAAACTACGAGACTTAGGTAACTTATTATTGCATTTAAAAGCTGAAGATCCATCTATTCAAGAACTTAGTCAACTATTCAAACCGCAACATTACACGACGTTTATAAATTGTGTAAAAAAGATGTCCGGTTTTGATGACGAGACTGGATACGTCGAAGTCATAAGCATACCATCTAGACTGAGACCCAGTGTGCTAGGCTGTATTGAAGTTTTGTACACTGAAATGATAATGGGGCATGAGAGTCGAGCTTACAAAGAAACTCTAAAAAAACAGCTAGATGAATTTAAATTGTTAATTCAAATGAACTGGGAATGGGAAATATCTTCTAATGCCGAAAAAACCCGCAAACGGAACTTGATAACAAAAGAAACAGTCATGCCGCTAGATGAAGATATAAAAACAATTACAGAGAAAATCCACGAACTTGAAAAACGTTATTCAAAAGAACTAAAAAAAGATGTCACTGTTTTAAATTATGAAAATTTATGTCAAGTTACAATTGCACATATAATAGTGATGGACAAGAAAAGGGCTGGAGATGTAGCTGAAGCTGAACTTTGTTTTTATTTAAACAGGAAGGAAGAAGAAACGCCCGCCAAAGTTTTTGAACTATTATCACAAGAACAAAAAGAAGCAATCGATCAGTTGGACGTCTTTATGATTCCTGGAAAGAGGACTCGGTCAGTTCCCGTACTACTAACAAAACAAATGCGAAGAAATATAGATCTTGTTATTGCCAATCGAAAATTAGTTGGAGTTGCCGATAATAATCCTTTGCTTTTTGCCAGACCGCTTACTTCTCGTCCATTTGATGGCGGAAAATGCCTTAACAAAATCAAAAGTATATGTAAATTACACAATCCTCAAATGCTAACATCTACTGGTGTAAGGCATCATGTAGCAACAATGTCTCAACTGTATGCAAAGAAAAATGATCAGTATACAGAGCATTTGGCGGGCTTCTTAGGTCATGATCTAGCAGTGCACTCAAGTAATTATAGATTACCCTTACAAGTTATACAAAAGGCAGTCATTGGTTCATCTCTGTTGGAATTCGAGAAAAAGAAAAAGAATGAAACGGTTACATCAAAATCTATGGAGTTGGATTTGAAAGAACTTTTAGATGAGTCCAATACTAAAATGCCAGAAACTGTATCAATGCAATCAACGGAGTTTGATTTTATAGAAAAAATGAATCAATCGAATTATAAACAACCAGAAACTACAACATCGAAATCTATGGAACTGGACTTGGAAGAAGTTTTAGATGGACCTAACGCTAAGGAGACAGAAAATAAGATGACAACAGAAATCAGGTTGGAATCTAAGAAGAGTTCAGACAAATCTATTAATAACAAACCAGAAACTATTACATCGAAATCTATGGAACTGGACTTGGAAGAAGTTTTAGATGGATCGGATGCTAAGGAGACAGAAAATAAGATGAAAACAGAAATTAGGTTGGAATCTAAGAGGAGTTCAGACAAATCTATTAATAAAAAACCAGAAACTATTACATCGAAATCTATGGAACTGGACTTGGAAGAAGTTTTAGATGGATCGGATGCTAAGGAGACAGAAAATAAGATGAAAACAGAAATTAGGTTGGAATCTAAGAGGAGTTCAGACAAATCTATTAATAAAAAACCAGAAACTATTACATCGAAATCTATGGAACTGGACTTGGAAGAGGATTTAGGTGGATCTAATGCTAACGAGCTAAATTATGTGACGCCAGAATCTATGATTAAAGGAGTGGAAGATAATTTAAATGATTACAATTTAACTTTAAGAGAATATCCTAGAGAAACTGTACCAGAAGGATCACGTGACTCAATACAAAAGGAAAACATAGAAATCAATCAAGACGTTTCTGAATTTAATGAACAGATTGAAAAATCTATGTCAACGAGAGTAGTGAGAAATATTAAAGGGCAGTTTCAAATTAATCCTCATAAAAAGAAGACACAGGAAAAAAGTAGACAAACAAGGAGTAGTAAAAAAAGTCCTTTGAAGAGCTCGGAAAATAATAGTGAGAAATCATCAAGCGAAAGTAGTCACGAAATGGAAGTTAACTTAAAAGTAAAGCGACCGAAAGATAAACCTAATCCTAGAAAGAACCTTAAGAGAGAATCTCCTTCTCCAAGTTCAGATGAATCACTAAAATCGCTCAAAGAACCGCGTCGTAGAAAGAAAACGCATACTCGTTGGACAAACGAAGAGTTAAATGCAGTAAGAACTTATTTCAAAGATGACATTAAGAAAAAGAGGAACCCTGGAAAAGCAAAATGCCTTGAGGTATTGGCAAAAGTTCCCGTTCTGTCTAAAAGGACCTGGATGCAGTTAAATACGCAAGTGAATAATATTTATAAGAAAAAAATATAAAGCACCAAAGTCATGTAGGTTAAAAAATAACTAAAGTACGCGCCAAATAAAGTATTAGAATAAAAGACTACGTAAAAAAGTATTATTTAAAGATTTTTTTGTTATGAGTAATGGGAAATTTTATTTTTATAAGGTTATAATATTGTCTCCGGTTCCCGCGATAATTACTCATTGAATAAAACAATTTTAAACGGATTTTTATCGCGTATATTATATTTTACATACATCGGGATGTATGTAAAATATAATATACGCGATAAAAATCCGTTTAAAATTGTTTTATTTATAAGGTTACTTATAAAAATAAAATTTCCCATTACCCTACATTTTCTATTTTGGTAACCTGATCTGACTATTTAACAATAGTCAGATCAGGTTACCACTAGTAGGATTTTATTAAAGTTTATTTTTCTTTGCAATTTAATTTGATGCCGACTGTACCTAATTGACTGACTGATTATTACTTAGCTAGCGAAGTAAGATTATTTTTGTTTGAGACTAGAAGTGTTTTTTTTTTTTCTTAACCATAGATAGTAAGGTATCGTGCCATCATGTAAAGCTCAAATCAAGAGGGCAGGCAAAATTACCTACATATTTGTACCTACAATGTTTGTAAAACTAAGGAACAGTCGGCCACAGATCAGGTTACCCTATTTAAAAGAAAAATAAACTCTATTGCAAGGGATTAGAGTGCTAGGCAGGGTATAACCTGATCTGTGGCTGATCATTCTTAAGTACAAGTAAATAATAATATATAGGGTGCAATTCTATTAGTGGCGGATCCGTTGAGGGCGGGTTCTGTCAATGAAACTGAACAACTTTCCCCAAGGAACATAGGTCGAAATAAGAAAAAAAAGTTGGCCCCCTACACAAAAAGTAACAGCTGACAGAGGCATCTTCTACGGGAGCGGGAGGTTCAAATTTTTTTTTCATATTTCGATCTATGTTCCTTGGGGAAAGTTATTCAGTTTCATTGACAGAACACACCCTTAACGGATCCGCCACTAATAAAATTGCACCCTATATAATATGTATCGGTTTTGATTTTTGATCTTTTGTTGATTTTTAAATTTTTAAGGTCAAATAAATATATAAACAATATGTGAAAGTTGTTTTAATGGTTACAAGTAACAGAAAAAAAGTAGAGGAACAAGAAATAGAAGTAGGTGGGAGGGAGAGAAATGTATTCCTATCCTAGCTAGACGTGGGCGCCGCCTTAAGATTTGCCGGCGGCCGGCGCGGCGGCGCGCTAGCGCCGGCGGAGTGGCTTTTTCTATTTTTGTTTTATGAAAACCCAATCTACTCGTTAACACCTAAAGGACAATGGACAAAAATGTATGGAACTTGGTCCAAGGGCCGCCACTGATGAGACTTGTCAGAAATGAAAGCACATACCTACTTGTCATATGACTGTCAAAAAATTATCAAAATCCGCTCCGGGAATCTATTTTAATAGTCACTTTAACCTGATTATAAAAATATGATTTTACCTTTCGTTTCGTTGATTTTACGTGTAGCGCGGTCATTATTTTCACGATCATATTACATTGCGTGTTTCTCGGATGTAATACGTCTCCCTCTTTGCTTATTAAACCTTCCCATCACCACCCCCTCTTATTCAGGATTAGTGATTATTGTATTATACATGCACCCACTCGATCCCTTTTATTCCTACAACACTCCCAGCACACCTCATCCTCTTGCTCGTCCGCAATGGGTCCTCCAACACCGTGCCATGTTCATCGTGCTATACAGTGTGTATTGGAGATAAGCAACTTAACTTTAACAGCGGTTACTATAGCTTCAATTAACTATGTTTAATTAACTCTTAGTGGAATCCACATTAATAAAAAAATCCATACAAAAAAAAACAGCACGCAATGTACAGCCATATGGAAGTTTAGAACAGTGTCCGTCTCAAATCCAATGTCTAGCAAGTGTGCTCACCCTAGTGTAGATCTTTCACGTCACACTCACACATTCAAACGATGTAGTCAAATTTTGTTTACAATCACTTTGTGTTCGAAATTAACTCACTGTGTATGTTTTATAACGTAAATTTTAGTGACCAAGCTAATCAATAAATAAGAAATTCACTTCAGCTCACATAATCACTAACACAATTCATTTACTGACTTGTTAACAACATCGTGAATTTTCTTGTCAACACAACAATGACAGAACGTTGGGTTTTTAATTTTTATCTATTGAACTGAGCATAAAACATCAATAACTATGTCAAACCTCTTTTAAGTATAAAAACAGTACTTCTTATTCGGAAATAAATTTAAATTTACTCTGAGGAGCCGTGGTTTTAATTTTCAGGGCGCGCGGAGATCGAAATCTTCTCTGAGTAAACCAGTGTGCCTAATGCGGAGTCCGACCTTTCCACAAAAAATATTTAATCAAATGATCTTTACTTAACTACATGTATTAACAATGATTCACTTGTTAATTGTATTATTTAAAAATTATACTTTATAAACAACTAGCTTCTGCCCGCGACTTCGTCCGCGTGGAATTCGGTTATCGCGGTCCCGCGGGAACTATGCGTTTTTCCGGGATAAAAAGTAACCTATGTTCTTTCCCGGGATCCCAAGTATCTCCATACCAAATTTCATCTCAATCGGTTCAGTAGTTACGGCGTGAAAGCGGAACAAACAAACAAACAAACAAACAAACAAACAAACAAACAAACAAACAAACTCACTTTCCGATTTATAATATTAGTAAGGATTTTTTAACAAACACAACACATTCACTTTCCAAAGTATCATTTTTTTATTTCACAATAGTTGACAAATGTTTTTACCTAGCAAAAACAACATTGTATGTACCTACAAAAAAACTGATGGTTAGTTTGATTAGCGAGGAGGGAAGAGACGATCATCATCATCATCATCATCATTTCAGCCGAAAGACGTCCACTGCTGGACATAGGCCTCCCCCAAGGTTCGCCACACAGATCGGTCTTGTGCCTCACGCATCCATCGGATTCCCGCGACTTTGGCTATATCGTCGCTCCACCTTGTAGGAGGCCTGCCGACAGCTCGTTTTCCAGTACGTGGTCGCCACTCAAGAGCTTTCTGGCCCCATCGGCCATCATCCCTGCGAGCAATGTGCCCTGCCCACTGCCACTTAAGCTTAGCAATCCTTCGGGCTATGTCGGTGATCCCAGTTCTTTTGCGGATATCCTCATTCTTGATTCTATCGCGCAAAGCGACGATCATGCTTAGGTGAATAGATCGCTTTGTTCGCTTTTTTCTCGATACCAAATACAAACGTAGTCTCGTTTTTATTAGCAAACTACTAATCAGAATGGACCCTAATTTTGCATTTTATAATAGGAGAGCGATAGAATTGTTTTACAATATTATGAGCAATAAAGAAACGAGAGCCATTATTAACCCTTATCTTAATTTAGTTTTAAATTTATTTATTTATTATAACTGTTAATCCTGTATAAGTTTTATGGTACAATTACATAACTTTTAAAATGTTCATTTTCACAAGATTTTCTCCAGAGGGCCAGTTGTACAAAGCAAAGAAACAAAGTGGCAACAACGCACATAAGAAAACCACCAATCATAAAAATGGTGGCCTCTCATTGGTCCATTTGAATCAGATCAACATTTGATGGAGCGGATTTGTATAAAGAATGTTATGAATTGATCGTATTTGTGCTCTTAAAGGGACAGCGATTGTTGATCCGAGCGGAGCCACATTTGTATGCAGGGTCATACATTAGATCAACAAAAGCTGTCGGGATCAACAATTGCCAACGGATCAACAATTAACTGATGCTACAACCCGTATGATCAATTTTTGCCGAGTTGATATATCTATATATATATATATATACATTCTGTACCAAACAATTTACGCAAATACTTAAATACCTACTCCTCTCAATGTAACGTATGATTGCACTTCTTTCCAATTTACATTTAAATTCATAATAGTCCATTACGTAATCATAACGTTCAATGACAAGAGTATGAATGAGATGGCTAATTATCTCCAAACAAACCATAGTTACTTATACATAGATAGATAAAACATAGTAAAATCATTCCTTTGTTTAAATCAGGGAAAAAAACAGACCCCACAAATTATAGACCTATTTCAATACTGCCGGCTCTTAGCAAAGTTTTTGAGAAACTTATTCTGAACCAACTAATGTCACATTTTAATCTGAATAAGCTATTTCACAGCAGCCAATTTGGCTTCACCAAAGGTCGCTGTACTGCAGACGCTGGCACTACTTTAGTAAAATACATTTTTGATGCCTGGGAGCAGTCCCAAGACGCCATTGGTGTCTTCTGTGACTTATCTAAGGCTTTTGATTGCGTCAGTCATATTAATTTGTTGAATAAGTTACGCTTTTACGGGATAAGAGATCATGCTCTTGACCTTATCTCGTCATATCTTTCCAATAGAACACAGCGAGTGGATATTAACAGAACACAGTCGTCCGGGTCACCTGTTGCTATAGGTGTGCCGCAAGGTTCAATTTTAGGCCCGTTTTTATTTCTGGTCTATATAAATGATTTGCCCTGTATTGTGCAAGAGAGGCATAAAATAGTTTTATTCGCAGATGACACCTCACTCATTTTTAAAGTAGATAGGAAGAAAAATAACATGGATGAGGTTAACAATGTACTTTCTACAGTTGTTAACTGGTTTACGGCTAACAATCTACTTTTGAATTCTAAGAAAACTAAATGCATGAGGTTTTCACTCTCTAATGCACCACATGTAGACGATATCCAGGTTAAATTAAAAAATGAAACGTTAGAATTTGAGGGGAAAACAATCTTCCTAGGCTTTACTCTAGACTCAAAACTGCGTTGGAACGAACATATCTCTTCCTTAGCAGGTAGACTTAGTTCTGCAGCATATGCAGTAAGGCGTATTAGGCAGCTCACTGACGTCGAGACGGCCAGGTTAGTCTATTATAGTTATTTCCATAGTGTCATGTCTTACGGAATTATACTTTGGGGGAGAGCAGCTGACATTCAAACCATCTTTGTGCTGCAAAAGAGGTACAGCCCGCTTTTGCAGCACAAAGATGGTTTGAATGTCAGCTGCTCTCCCCCAAAGTGCAATATATCAACTTGGGTCTCGGGTCTCCCTTAGAGAAAAATTCAAGGAGATAAACATTCTTACCGTTGCGTCACTATACATATTTGAAAATATCATGTATGCTCGTAAGAACTTGCACGACTTTAAGCATAACAGTGATGTTCACAATTTTAACACTAGGAATAAGGATAAACTTTTTGTTACTGGTTACCGTCTTCGTAAAGTGAGCTCTTCGTTTGTTGGGAACTGTATACGATTTTATAACAAACTAGCTTTTCCCCGCAACTTCGTATGCGCAGAAATATTTAAAAGTAAAATCCCGATTTTTCCCGTTCCCGTGGGAATTTCGCAAAATCCTTTCTTAGCGGATGCCTACGTCATAACATCTACCTGCATGCCAAATTTCAGCCCGATCCGTCCAGTGGTTTGGGCTGTGCGTTGATCGATCACTATATCAGTCAGTCAGTCAGTCAGTCAGTCACCTTTGAGTTTTATATATTTAGATTGCCTTCTGATGTTGCTAATATGCCATTTAAAAAGTTCAAGTCGTTCATTAAGTGCCGCCCTTTAAAGAAGGCATATTATTCGGTGAAGGACTTTTTAGATGATAAGAATCCTTTTAAGCCAACTGTTTAGGTTATTATTATTGACTAGTAACATGATATGTGTCTCGCTGGGCAAATACTCTTTTTTTTTTTCTTTCACTACCAAATTTGTCCAGCAGCTGGAGCATGTCATGCTCGCTTTAAGGTCCTAGCTTACAGCGGCGTCGTTGATCGGGTCGCCACCTTCCCTAAGAAATGGTTGAGGGAGGCGATGGCTGAGATACGCGTCACGCTCGTGAACGGGTGCTGTCTGTTCATGCTTGCAAGGACGTTTAAAAATAATCATTAGCTTTAAATATATTACTAAGTCAAACATTTTAAGCGAGAGACCTCATCATGTTCTTATTGACATGTATTAATGAACTCTTTTATACATGATGTATTTCATTATTTATTGACATTTTGAGACTGTCGACATCTATGGAATTTATATTATTTGACAATGGAGGCCATCTCCATATTTTTTTTTTCTGGACCCTTGGAGACTATACATCTCTAAGATCTTAGATTTAAGTTTAAGTTAGGGACTATACATCCCTTCAATGTAATTGTAGTACGTACCTATATGTATATTTAATACATGTAATGTAAATGTTATAACAATGTGTAAATTTTGAAAAAAGGCCTTCTGCTTGAGTTTGTTGCGGCGCTTCTACTCAAGCAATGGGTCTAGGAAGCGCTAGTAAATTCTTTTCTGACGTGTAAAAGTGCCCCTATGTGGCCAATTTGCTGAATAAATGATTGAATTTGAATTTTGAATAGTTGAGGCTATCGTAATTATGTTTTGGTGGGAGCATGTCAGAATTGCTGACAGCGCCATCTAATTTGTTTTAGCTTAACTAGATGGCTTAAACAGCTACATAGGTGAGCAAGTTAGATCTTAGTTTTAGAACATAGTTCATAAGTCACCCGCTAGATGGCGTTGTAAATAAAATAGCAAACTTAATTTAGGATAAGAATTTATTCGTTCACTTTTCCAATACATTTTGACTGAACTACACGCCGGCCTTTCAATTCTCCGCATCTGCCCCGTCCACGAAGAAACAACACCTAATAAAATAAATAGCAGTCCAGTTCAGAGAATTTTTTCAAGAAGGACACGGGGATACCTCCCAATAATTCCAGAACTTCTGAAACCTCAAGTAATAACTGGTGTTACAGATCAAATAGAACAGACTAAAAAGAAAATTAAATACTATCATGACAAAACAGCAAGAAGCCCACTAACTTTAGAAATAGGCCAGCCGGTTTCAGTTCAGCTACAACCAGCGGTGAGCAAGCACTGGACACCGGGTACTGTCGCAGATATTCTATCCGACAGGTCGTATGTAGTTAATGTCGGTGATACCCTGTATAGGAGAGACTTGTTACACATCCGTTCCTCCTCCTCACAGAACGCACAAGCAGACTGCACAGACAATGACGACCATAGGACTGACACCAATTACAGACAAATTCATGACTCGCACCCAGATGTTTCATCAACTAACAGTAACCGAGTTCTACCACAATCCGAGCACACTACACACACAGTACCTAACCAACACAAGCAACCAAGAACTCCTTACTAATACTTGTAACTCTAGCATAATAGACAATATGAATACTGAGAATGAACATAATTTAAATTGTAACTCTAGGTCATCTTTCTTGAATGATTCTCAGAATGTAAGCATTAGTCCCATTCCAAATAGACCTAAGAGAAAGACCAACAAACCGGTCCATCTGAAAGACTATGTTTGTGAATAAATAATGTTTATATTACCTGATTAGTGATTACTTATGTGTATGTGTTCTTACAGTACTTCTTACATTAGTAGTTCTTACATTAAAAGATTTGATAGGCATAACTGGCAAATCTGGACACTTGTTTTTTAAAACATTATATAACTCTTCCGAAATGCAAGTTATATCGCTCCCTGTATCTAATAAACCAACAATTTCATAGTCAAATACTCCCAGCAACAGTTCTGATTTAAAGTTTTCTCGTCTATTTTGTTCTAATTTATCCTCTTCGAAAACAGATGTATTCACTTCATAGCTTACTCCTGATTGTGACTGCTCTACTTTTAATTTTAGCAAATCGACCATTTTCTTTTCTATTAATATTTCTTTTGGATCATTATCTCTAAACCCTAATCCTTCATTTTTCTTCCTATCTAAAAGTTTAGTCGCTATTGGTTGTTTTAGACCAGAATTATTTACTGCTAAAGCCTGACCTGCCGTCCAACCCATACTACACATCAATCGTAACATCTTGTCCCCTATAGTTGAAGCTGATTTGGAGACAAATTTATCAGCCTCCCCTAATTTAAATCTACTTGTTGAAAATCTTCTCCAGTAGCTTCTTCATAACTTATTAAATTTCGACCCTAGAATGCTGTACGACACGAGCGGTGCGGATGAGGTCCTAAAAATGTCGTGGCGAGTGGTTGAGGGAAGAATATACTTTTCGTTCGCAGGCGATAACGCCTTGGGTTATTCGCACGACTATAATACATATATGACTCTAATTAAGAGTAACCACTTGCGCACACCGAAGGGGCAGTTCTATGTGATAGAAAAAACTAGGGCCTACACTGGATCTGTGGAGGTACGTCTAACGAGGGCTTCAGTCACACCGGATTCCCTCGAATGCAGCCTTATCTCAAGTTACTGGTTGCACGACGAACCGGAAGTTGTACATGTAACGTCGTGGCGACCACGGTCAACAGCTTGCGTGGAGTCGTACGTCGGCCCAGCCTCAATGCGCTTCGAGCGCGTGTACCTATGTGTTCGCGCCGCTTAATGGACTTAATACTCAAACATTGCTTGCGTACAGGAGATAAAACGTTTAATCTCAACGACGTGTATTCAGCGGCGGCCAGTTTCGCGACGCGGTTGACTATAAACGGTGTATCCATTTACACCGATAGATACATGTCACCTGATGACCTGTTGCAGGTTGTCCTGGCCGCCTACGCCATCACATACGCAAAGCGGTACGCGGCGGGACGGACCTTGCAGGCCTTCACGCACGCCGAAAAAGAGATGCGAGCGTACGAACGCATGCAGATGTGGGATGTGATGCGATACTGGTTTGCCGGGGGGGCCTTGGCGAACGCCTGTGCCGCGGTCGGAGGGTACTGGAACGACTTCGTCACCCGCGTCGCCTCTACGAAGGAGAGGGCCACGCAACTAGAGATACAGATTTTTCAGTCTGTGCGCGAAGTAACCATCGACGAAATGATCTCTCTCGGCGACTCGGCAGTCTTCTCTTCAATTTCGGAAGCTGGAGACGATCTCGACACTTTACTCGACCTCAATGTTAAGGAAATCGCCGTGGGTCCGGCGCCAGGAAATCCAAATACCGAGGCCGTGGAGAGAATATTGGACGTGGTGCGGCGCTCGACTCCATCCGCTGTAAGGAAACCCGTGTCGTCAAAGTCACGAAACGATCCTACAGTTATTACAAACGGCAGAAGGAAGTCACAACGCGCGCTGAGTACCGCGTATCGACAAATACATCGCCTGGACGCTACGCAATTGTCACCGGACCAGCGTTCGGTGGTCTCGTCGCTGAAGAAAGGATTATATGAGTGCGACAAACACGAACTGGTTCCGATGCCTGGTGACGGGTACTGCGCGTTTTACGCCATGCTATACGTCATCGGGTTGGACGTAAGAGATCTTGACGTGGTGGACAGGCAGGGCGTGGCGGAGAGTTTCAGACGAGCCCTTTATCTCGCGGCAGGTGACCAGGAGCCGGATAATAGGAACCTCCTGGCACCAATCACGGCGGAGACGGGACTGGCAGGTTGGGGCACGGACGCGAACTTTGGTTTACTGTGCAAACTTGCCGGCTGCAGGTTGTGCGTGCATATGTCGACCTCGGATACTCAGACGGGTGAGGTTACGACAATGGGCTATGGGGACGCTTACGGTCTCGACTCTGGCCCCATCGTGCAAGTGCAGTGGACCGTCCCTGAAGGGGGTGGTGGTCACGTCGACGTGCTCATGGACGACCTGTCTGCAAAGGACAGGGCTCTAATGCGCGAGCGGTTTGTGGAGACTATCTATGATGCTATCCCGCGCGGGGGGGGACGCACGCCAGCGAGCGGACGCTTACGGTCACCTGACGACGTTGCTCGCTACACGAGCGAGTTCAAGGATGTGTTTCTAAACAGAGCTGGTGTCAAGTTGGCACAGCTCTTGAACAACCAAGACTTGGCTGCGGCGCTGGAGGGCAAGGACGTTTTCGTACTGGACTTTGTGCCGCACCCGGAGGGTTTATACGCGTTATAAACCAATACAACCCATCGGCACAAATCACGGCCGTGACAAAGTTGTCTACCGGCATTGCGTACGCTCCGGCTGTAGATGCCACTCTTATCGATGCTGACATAACTGGTATGCTGCCGGTGCACATTGACGCGGCCGTCGTTTTGGCGGACGGCGGCTCCGACTCATCGTACAAAGATGATACACTTTTCAGGCAGCAGGTGAAAGTGGCCGTTCCTGCATTGAAACAGGGTGGAGTTTTCGTAGTGAAAACCTCGAACCTACACAGGGACGACTACTTAACACTTGTGAACAATTTCACCGGACTAACCGTGGTGAAACCTCCAGCTTCAAGACGCACAAACACTGAAGCGTACTATATTGCAAGTGGGGCGCACGAGGGCCGTGTGTGCGCGGATGTGTTGGACACGTTACAGGGTGAGTTGGCCTACTTGCGGAGGGCCGCCTTTGCGGCCATACTTGATTATGATGCCTGTGTAAAGACCTCATCACTTGATATGCGGATGTCCCGTCACGACCTGGATATCGAACTGCGCCGGTTAACGGCGGTTGTGCATACGCACCGTGCGCGCCACTTTGGGGGACCAGTGCTGACCGCCTTGAGATCCGCACGTGGTGCACCTCGTGCTGCGCGCGCGGTCACGACCGTATTGCCGACTATACCCGAAATACACCCGGACGTTGAGGTGGGGTCGCAGGAGAAAGAGAACCGTTCCGAATCTTCCACTTCGTCCGGGATTCTCTCCGTAGCAGGTTTGTCCGCGATAACCCTACTGACATTATCTGAATCTACTACAACATCATCGGTACGTGGGGAACAAGAGTTCGACCTTTCGTCGTCTCTAGTGTCTGGAGGTTTCGAGTTGGACACTGATATCACACACTCGACGGATTACAAGACTATGGCTTCTTCTATCGACGCTCGCGATGTGACTACGTCGACGGAGACGTCGCCTAGAGAAAATATGGACAACACTCAATCTACGGAATACATGACTATAGCTCCACTTACTGGAGCTGTCACTGTATCACCAAGAACGTCTCCTGACGACACTAGCCCCATGAAAAGAATTCATTACATCTAATTGTAAGGGTGGCTTCTCCGTTTCGGCAATCATAAACTTATTAATCTCTCTGGCATCTAAGAGCACACGTATTGAACCGTCTGGTTTCAGAGTAAAAGTTAGAGGACTGCAATAAGGTGTCGCTGTTCTACTTATTATTCCTTGTCCCTCCATTTCCTGTAACTTTTCCTCTACCCTTTCTCTATAAGCATAAGGTACTGGATAAGTTTTTTTAATGATTGGAACATGAGGCTCCATTTTTATCTCATGTTGATAACAATTGGCTCTACCTAATGTTGGTGAGAATAAACAAGAGTATTTATTCATTAGATTATCTAACTTTTTTCGTTCCTGTTCCTGCAGAGTAATTCCAACTTTTATTTCTGACAACTTATCTGACTCCATTATTTCTACTGCTTCACAAACTTCCTCTATATAATTATTTTTCCCGCGATCGAAAAATTTTAAAATTTGAATCTCTTCCCCTTGAGACATAACTACTCCTTTGGTCTTTGGTTCTAAACTAATTATAATTTTGTGCAACTGCATCCAGTCAAATCCCAAAATTAATGGTTTTATTAACCCTGGTACAATCAAGAAAGCTGTTTCTTGTACAAAGTGTCCCAGCTTTAACGGCAAGAGCGCTATATTTTTAATATCCGCACTTTTATGTCCTACTCCAGTTCTTACATTAAAAGATTTGATAGGCATAACTGGCAAATCTGGACACTTGTTTTTTAAAACATTATATAACTCTTCCGAAATGCAAGTTATATCGCTCCCTGTATCTAATAAACCAACAATTTCATAGTCAAATACTCCCAGCAACAGTTCTGATTTAAAGTTTTCTCGTCTATTTTGTTCTAATTTATCCTCTTCGAAAACAGATGTATTCACTTCATAGCTTACTCCTTCTGATTGTGACTGCTCTACTTTTAATTTTAACAAATCGACCATTTACTTTTCTATTAATATTTCTTTTGGATCATTATCTCTAAACCCTAATCCTTCATTTTTCTTCCTATCTAAAAGTTTAGTCGCTATTGGTTGTTTTAGACCAGAATTATTTACTGCTAAAGCCTGACCTGCCGTCCAACCCATACTACACATCAATCGTAACATCTTGTCCCCTATAGTTGAAGCTGATTTGGAGACAAATTTATCAGCCTCCCCTAATTTAAATCTACTTGTTGAAAATCTTCTCCAGTAGCTTCTTCATAACTTATTAAATTTCGACCCTAGAATGCTGTACGACACGAGCGGTGCGGATGAGGTCCTAAAAATGTCGTGGCGAGTGGTTGAGGGAAGAATATACTTTTCGTTCGCAGGCGATAACGCCTTGGGTTATTCGCACGACTATAATACATATATGACTCTAATTAAGAGTAACCACTTGCGCACACCGAAGGGGCAGTTCTAAGTGATAGAAAAAACTAGGGCCTACACTGGATCTGTGGAGGTACGTCTAACGAGGGCTTCAGTCACACCGGATTCCCTCGAATGCAGCCTTATCTCAAGTTACTGGTTGCACGACGAACCGGAAGTTGTACATGTAACGTCGTGGCGACCACGGTCAACAGCTTGCGTGGAGTCGTACGTCGGCCCAGCCTCAATGCGCTTCGAGCGCGTGTACCTATGTGTTCGCGCCGCTTAATGGACTTAATACTCAAACATTGCTTGCGTACAGGAGATAAAACGTTTAATCTCAACGACGTGTATTCAGCGGCGGCCAGTTTCGCGACGCGGTTGACTATAAACGGTGTATCCATTTACACCGATAGATACATGTCACCTGATGACCTGTTGCAGGTTGTCCTGGCCGCCTACGCCATCACATACGCAAAGCGGTACGCGGCGGGACGGACCTTGCAGGCCTTCACGCACGCCGAAAAAGAGATGCGAGCGTACGAACGCATGCAGATGTGGGATGTGATGCGATACTGGTTTGCCGGGGGGGCCTTGGCGAACGCCTGTGCCGCGGTCGGAGGGTACTGGAACGACTTCGTCACCCGCGTCGCCTCTACGAAGGAGAGGGCCACGCAACTAGAGATACAGATTTTTCAGTCTGTGCGCGAAGTAACCATCGACGAAATGATCTCTCTCGGCGACTCGGCAGTCTTCTCTTCAATTTCGGAAGCTGGAGACGATCTCGACACTTTACTCGACCTCAATGTTAAGGAAATCGCCGTGGATCCGGCGCCAGGAAATCCAAATACCGAGGCCGTGGAGAGAATATTGGACGTGGTGCGGCGCTCGACTCCATCCGCTGTAAGGAAACCCGTGTCGTCAAAGTCACGAAACGATCCTACAGTTATTACAAACGGCAGAAGGAAGTCACAACGCGCGCTGAGTACCGCGTATCGACAAATACATCGCCTGGACGCTACGCAATTGTCACCGGACCAGCGTTCGGTGGTCTCGTCGCTGAAGAAAGGATTATATGAGTGCGACAAACACGAACTGGTTCCGATGCCTGGTGACGGGTACTGCGCGTTTTACGCCATGCTATACGTCATCGGGTTGGACGTAAGAGATCTTGACGTGGTGGACAGGCAGGGCGTGGCGGAGAGTTTCAGACGAGCCCTTTATCTCGCGGCAGGTGACCAGGAGCCGGATAATAGGAACCTCCTGGCACCAATCACGGCGGAGACGGGACTGGCAGGTTGGGGCACGGACGCGAACTTTGGTTTACTGTGCAAACTTGCCGGCTGCAGGTTGTGCGTGCATATGTCGACCTCGGATACTCAGACGGGTGAGGTTACGACAATGGGCTATGGGGACGCTTACGGTCTCGACTCTGGCCCCATCGTGCACGTGCGGTGGACCGTCCCTGAAGGGGGTGGTGGTCACGTCGACGTGCTCATGGACGACCTGTCTGCAAATTTTCGAAATTTAGTACATATTGACTTAGCCGATTTCAAGCAAAAGTTGATATAGCCCCTGCTAACGCGCACAAACATTTCGAGTTTGTTGAATGAAAAGTCGGTCCCCGGTCATAATTTTTCGTATCATTTTGTCCTATTAGTAGCTTTCTAATACATTTCCGTCCTTTTCGTATATTTTTAATATCTTTCTGTCCTTTCCCTGACTTCTCTATCTCCTTTGTATTATTGTTATTGTTAGTTGTTGTTGTTGTTAGTTCGTGTTGTTTGTTGTTGTTATTGTTACTTGTTTATAGTTGTTATTGCGTGCTACACCATGCCGGTGATAACACCACTAACTACTTTGACGGATGTCGACATACATGTCGACATCGACTCGTACGCCATCCTGGCGAGTTCGATTGAACTGTTCAACCCAGGTGTTCGGGCTGAATTTTATGGCACGGACAGATATTATGCAGAATGTCGCAACGAGAAACTACTAGATGGGATTCGCGCCCGTTACCCAAATTTGGCGGACCAAAACAGCATAAAGTTTATCGAATTCCGTCTGTTCGAGACGGACACAGAGGTTGTTCGCGTTTTGTTGGCGTCGTCTCGGCAGACAGATATAAACTATAGAAAATCTTTTTTCGAAAAGGTCCCTTCAATAAAAGATTTACCGCCGCGGTCGATGACCCGTAAAAACATGGGAAATATAAACAGCCTGAAATTCAATGCCAAAATAGGTATAATGGCCGGTGACTGGGCCTTATACAAGTCAAACTTTAGTCGCTACCTAGTCGACTTTCTGCGCGACGGGCAAAGTGCAATGGCATTTTTTTATGTTTGTGAACACGGACTTAAATCTCCGGCGCCGGCAGTACGTAACAGGCTTTATAGAGCGTGCTCCTTTGGTGACCCGAGGAGCGGCTTGCTCTTTGTGCAATTGCACTCAGGGCCAACGCTCGATCCCAAGGGCGACGACTCCACCTTGCTGTTGGATCTCGCCCTTGTAAAACGTTTATTACTCGGGTCACCAATGCAGGTTTACAGGAAGTATTTCATGACCGGGCACGGTACATTCAGCGGCGTAAAGAGGCCGGAGGTATTCCCTATGAGTAGTATAATATTGGGCATTCTGGCCCACCTCTCGTTCGATCGGGCGAAATTTTCGCCCTCACTCACTCGTGATGGTCCAAATGCCCAATATTATTTTGAATACGGTCGATTGGGCATTCTGGCCCACCTCTCGTTCGATCTGGTGAAAATCTCACTCACTCGTGTTGGTTCAAATGTCTAATATTATTTTGAATACGGTCGATTGGGCATTCTGACCCATCACTCGGTCGATCTGGTGAAAATCTCACTCACTCGTGTTGGTTCAAATGTCTAATATCAAACGTAACGCACACCGGATACAACATTAACCACACCAGAAACCGTAAATTTCGTTTCATTGGGTTTATTATTCAAAGAACGAATGAACGATCGATGCAAACCAAGCTAACCCGAGTCCGTTTCCATCCGATCACATTATTGTTCTCTTTCACTCACTTCAATCGGTAACACCACTTGCGTGCTTATTATGAATACGCTTAAAACACATAAATCGTGCAATAATTTGATATATTGCTTGTTTTGCATTCAACTTTAATTTATCAACGTAACGCAGAACACTTGAATTTGCAAATTCCGTTTGTTTTATCACCACACTAAGTCGAAACTCTGCGTATTTGTTTTTAAATATTACATAAAGAGGCAAAAACACCACACACACACCGCGTCCGATGTGTGCACGAGGCAGCGCCACTGAGCCTTCGTCGCAAGCGTAATCTCAAACTTTTGACTCAGGTTAACTCAGGTGTTTGCATAACTTACAATGGAGTTGATCAGGCTCCACTGCAAGAACGGACCCCCGGGAAGTTGCTCCCCGGCAGAAGGCCGCGTTTTACATGCGTGGGTGAGTTTCCATCCATCCCAGGGACGGGGGTCATCCATACAAGCCACCGCACAAGTACAGAATCACCCCTCTGATTATCTTAGAAAATTCAGCCAAACTCTGTGTACTGGGTTGATCAGGCCCAGCACGTCGAGAATTACAGACTGGGACTGCATCGCATCCCCCCGGTCGGTCAGGGGAGCCATACAGCCACTTAGGATTTAGGGATTGTTACTTCTATATATATCAACAAACTTAGAAACTTCGATAGCGCGATGCACGTCAAAGGTTTATTTTTGTATAAACATCAACATAAACGTTTAATGTTGCCAAGAAAATTGAAGCACTTTTATTCAAATTTTTCTAGCATAAATTGAAGAATAAAATATAATGATTTAAATCTAAAAAACATACGAAAACTAGTTTTAACCATGTTTATGATTTATTACGCCATCTGTGACGATGTTATGCATACTGCATTATGTTTTCTAAGATCATTCATAAACATATTAGGTTGATGTAAAAACAATCTTAATGATTATATATTAAGTTTCATTTAAAAAAATAATGTATTGCTTTGCATTCTGGCAAACGTAATTGGAGCTTAATAACGTCATCTATCGATACTACGCTGAATTACTTCACCATGCACTTATTAATGTAGCTAACCGTGCATTGACTTAATTTGTCTACTTATTTCATTACTTAAGCAATTAGCGTATAGATGACGCTTTAAAAAATAAACATAACAACACTGAATCACATCGTATTGCAATGCTTAGGAATATATTATTTTTATATTATTACCTATTTATTTTATGTTTGATTATAAAGAAATGATAATACAAAGAAAATGTTTCCGACATTTGAACGTCTTTTGGTATAAAAGCGTTGAGTACCTGAGTGACTGAGCTTTGCTCGGGAACAAATCTGAAAATAGCTAAAAACGAGTTTTCCCAGATATGATACCTAGCTAGATCGATTTGTCAGCTTCGAAAATACCTATATTCCAATTTTCATCCAAATCGGTAGAGTCGTTTCTGAGAATACATTCTAAATAAATATAGAAAAAGAGAAAAAGAAATATACAAGTATATCGCGTTAAAAGTTCAAGATTAATTTTAAATTCTTTTAGTCTTTAATTTTTAAAATCATTAATTAGGTACGTTTATGAATATATTTATTTGGGATAAGTCCACATAATTTTAACTTATTTAAATATTTAGCGATAAAAATCTATTTCAAATTATTTATTACCTACCTATTTATTAAGTTCGACTCATAAAATCCATGAAATTAGGACATTGACAAAATTTCGCAATTATGGCGTACAGAGGATGTTTGTGCAACGACCTAAATAATATGCAAGTAGTTGCATTTTCAGGGCTGGCACTAAAGGCTTTGCGTTGAACAATTTGATATAAAAGCGGTATTTATAGTTTTAGTATGTAAAATCTTTATTTTGTATTTATTTTTTCTTCTTATTTGTTTTTTTTTTTTAATTTACCAGCAATCAGTTATTTCTGTCTAGATTCATGTTGTACTTTTTTATTTCATGTGGAGTTAAATATATGACATACTAGTTTTTTTTTTTTTTTTTTTTTTTTTTTTTCATTTTGGTAAAATTTCTAATTATTCGGAATTACCTTCCATTGGGTTTCTTATCACGTTTCTCTGTAGTGATGAGAATTGATTGTTTTTTGTATTAATATATTTATTCTTAATAACACGTATTTTAGAATATATTTGAATTTGCTGGAACTATCTATTATCCATGAGTAAAACTAATATAATACTTACCTATTGTTAGAACAATTTGCAACGCGACAGCCCTGGCTCGTTTTGTAAAATCAGCAATAATCACCTATTTTTATTTTCCATCGATCTAAATTCGTTCTATTCCAATTTTGGCTGCCGCAGTGCAAAGAACAAAACTCTACTGTCTACTCTTACGAAGTCATCCATCATCAGCTCAAAGGCTACGTTACGCAGTACGCTGTAGCAGTTTCCACGTTAGTGCCCACTCGATACATTGCTGAAAAATGTAAGTAAGTAAGCAAACGCTTTACTTTCCTCATTTATATATATATAGGTATTTTAACTTTGTAACAATAAGCATTATTTTATTAATATCTTATTTTAATTTCAGGTCTGACTCCGAATTTGAACACATCGTCGTTGCGAACAGTGTACCTGTTCAACCAAAAACGTCCTCTCGATCAAAGGCGGCAAAAAAAAGGAAATCTTCAGCTACCAGGTATCATTTTCAATTGATAAGGAACTTACTTGCTAGTTAAACCAATTTTTTTAAAGTTTTTAAATTAATTTTTGTACTTTCTGTTTTAGATCTGATTCAGAGGAAAGTGTTAGCGCAGAAAGTCAATATACACCGAAATTTAAAAAAACTGCTCAAAAAGGAAAAGCAGCAGCTTTAAGGTATTTTTGTTTTCATTTTATATTTCTATTTATTGATTGTTTATTGAAATTTTAGTGTACCTACATACAGATTGTAGATTGGAGATTTATGAAATTGTATTTTGTTGCTACAAATAAATTAATTTGGAGCAAGTGCAATAACATAACGATATCACAATTGTTTTCTTATACACAATGTTTGTTATCAGGTCCCCAGCATCCAAGAAAAAAGAGTTTAAAAACCCCTTCGACGTGTTCGGAGTATTTCCTGAAGAGGTTGTTCCTACGAAGAAGCCTGTTCTATCAGATCCAGTCGAATCGTCCATTACCAATCGAATTCCTAACGGTACCACCAAAAGAGCCTGCAACATCGATGGTGACTTTTTCGTCGAGCTACGAGTGTACAACACTGCTGACGTTCTTGGTGAGTTACGTGAGGAACGTTGGAAAAAGGCTCTCCTTGCCGTTAAGGTGCAAATCAACGACGATTCGCCTGAATGGGAAGCATTGCAAAAATTTATTAAACGAATTAAAGTACTTTTCGCTGACGCCGACGTCAAATTTTATTCTAATAATAACATTAAATAATTATTTATTTTAATTGTATACCTTTGCAATTCAAGTTAACGCGTATATATATATATATATATATATATATATATATATTAATCGCAGTAATTAAAATTATAATTTAAGGTTAGCAATGTGTTTCTCTCTCATTTTTATATAAATAAGTAGCTGTTTATTTTGACAATAATAGTAATTTCTAACAAGAGATAGCAATAGCTCAAGGTAAGTTGTTAGAGCAAATAAATAGGTAATATGCCTTTTTGCGCGGTGTGTTTAATCAAAATAGACAGAAAACAATGGGTGGGACACCTAAAAAGTAATAAACATAAAAATAATTCGGTTGTAAAACTTGACGATGATATTGTTGAAATTTCGTCTGCTTTTAAAGGTCGCATATCCTCATATAGAATTATGGCAACTGATGAGTTTAAGTTTTGTTTACCAGAGTCATTTTTGAACACGTTAAAATTGAAGTTGTTAAAAGTTTTTCAAGAATCGCTTCAAAAACACATGTGTTTTAAAGTAAATTTAGAATATTTTGCAAATTTTCTTTTATTCAAGGATAACAAGCAAGAAATTAAGTCTTTTGCCACGAAAAATTTTGCTGTACATCAAAATTATCAATTTGAAGACTTTTTTCAATCATTTATTATTACTATAAAGAAAAAAATCGAAGAATTTCAAGAAAGGGACTCAGGGTGGACTTTTTTATCTAATTTGTATTTAGAAGTTAATATTAATAAGTATGAGCCGTTGAAAGCGTCATCTTACGTGGATTTACCCAAGTTCATAAAAAATAAAAAAGCCTGCATTAACATTCATAATCATGATGATTACTGTTTTCTCTGGTGTGTTGTTGCAGCTCTTTACCCGTCTAAAAAACACAGCGAGCGAATATCGTCTTATCCTCATTTTAAAGACTTATTGAAAATTGATGATATGTCTTTCCCTGTTACTTTCGATGATATTAGAACATTTGAACGTAATAATATTGATATCTGTATTAATATTTATTCGTTAAAAGACCGTCGAACTGTTGTAGGACCTCTATATAGATCCGAATACAAAAGGAAACATCGGATCAATTTACTTTTAATCGAAAATGGTGATAAGTCGCACTTTGTTTTGATTAATAATTTATCGCGTCTTGTTCGCTGTCAGATTACGAAACATCATGCTAAGCTTTATTTCTGTGAAGACTGTTTGATATTTTTTCCAACTGAACTCGGATTTAGTAATCATGTTTGTAGTGGGGTTGCAACGGTACTTCCTCAGAAAGGTACTTATCTCGAATTTAAACATTTTGAGCGAAAACAAGATGTTCCATTTGTTGTGTATGCTGATTTCGAAACAATTCTTAAGCCCTACCATAACTGTGAACCTAACCCGACCAGTAGTTTTACTTCAAATAAACAAATTCATATACCTGCAGCTTTTGCTTATTACATAGTCTGTTCTCATGATGAGAGTCTGAATCGATTTGTTCAGTACCGTGGTCCCGATTGCGTTTCTAAGTTTTTGCAATATTTGTTTAGACATGTTAATGATATATACAAAATATTAAATAAGGAAATTCCTATGATTTTTGATGAAGAAACTGCTTTAGCTCACAAAAATGATAAAATTTGTCATATTTGCGAGTCAGATCTATTTCTGGATAAAGTAAGAGACCACTCAGATCTCACCGGCCTCTTTCGCGGATTTTCCCATCAATATTGTAACTTACGTTTCCGCGTACCGAAATTCGTTCCTATATTCTTTCATAACTTGTCAGGTTATGATTGTCACTTATTTATCAAAGAACTGGGTAAATGCTCCGGTCCTGTGAAAGTAATACCTAAAAACAAGGAAAACTATATTTCATTTACAAAATTTTTATGGTTATCTAACGAACAGTACGCACAAATACGATTTGTGGACTCGTTTAAATTTCTAGGAGCCAGTTTAGAAAAGTTAGCAAAGGGCTTAGGTAAATCTGACTTTTTCCATCTACGAAATTTTTTTCCTAAACTAATTGAATTTGATTTATTAATACGTAAAGGAGTTTATCCTTACGATTACATGACCAGCTGGGATAAATTTTTAGAAACTCAGTTACCTGAAAAGTCTTCTTTTTTTAACTCTCTTTCTGCAGAGCAAATTAGTGATTCTGATTACCAACATGCTCAATGTGTGTGGAATACATTTAAATTAAATAACATGGGTGAATATACAGATCTCTATATTAAAACTGATGTTTTGCTTTTGTCAGATATTTTTGAAAGTTTTCGAAAAATTTGCAAGTCAAATTATCATTTAGACGCAGCTTTTTACTTGACTGCACCAAGTCTATCGTTTGATGCTATGCTTTTAAAAACGAGAGTCAAGCTAGAATTGATAGCTGAATTAGAAATCATTCGGCTGATACAAAAAGGAATAAGAGGTGGTATTTGTATGTGTTCGACTCGATACGCTCGTGCAAATAACAAATACATGGAAAGTTATGAAAAGAGTAAATCAGATTCATTTTTAGTTTATATCGATTGCAATAACTTGTATGGATATAGTATGAGTCAATCGTTGCCCATGTCAGATTTTACTTTTCTAGATCTCCATGAAATTGTTCAGCTAGATATTTTATCTGTGGAGGATGATGCTGAATTTGGTTTTATTCTCGAAGTTGATCTGTTATATCCCAAATATCTACATCATAGCCATAATGACTATCCATTTTGTGCACAGAAATTTATTCCTCCAGGAGGTAAAACTTCTAAATTAACCCCAAATTTATATGACAAATACGAATACGTCATTCATTACGTTCATTTGAAAACATGTTTACAAAATGGCTTGATTCTTCATAAAATCCATCGCGTTCTCAGATTCCGTCAAAGCCCATTCTTAAAAGAGTATATCGATTTAAATACAGAACTGAGAAAAAAAGCTAATACTCCTTTCCAACAAGATCTTTTCAAATTAATGAATAACTCTGTTTTTGGAAAGACTCTTGAAGACAGTGAGCGACGCGTAGACGTAAAATTAGTAAATAAGTGGTGCGATAGCCGAAACAAAACAAAAAAGTTTACATCTGCCAACCAATTAATCGCGAAACCAAATTTTCACAGTGCAACAGTGTTATCTGAAAATTTAGTTGCCGTGCAAATGAAACCTGAAAGAGTAATTTTGGATAAACCAATTTACATAGGATTCTCTGTACTAGAACTATCTAAAAGTCATATGTACCAATTTCATTACTCTGTAATGAAACCTCACTATCAAGATCGAATTACCCTATGTTACACTGATACTGACAGTTTTATTTATAAAATCGAAACGGAAGACTTTTATCATGATTTAAAAAGTAGCTTTTTAAATTTTTTTGACACAAGCAATTATAATGACCTAAATAGATTTAATATACCTTTACGTAACAAGAAGGTACCTGGGTTGTTCAAGGACGAGCTTGGAGGACAGATCATGTCCCAGTTTATAGGACTACGTTCTAAACTATACTGTATTAAAAGCGAGAAATCTCTTATTAAAAAGGCTAAAGGAATAAAAAAGCCTGCAGTTCGAGAGTTAACATGAAATGACTATCAGGACGTGCTGTTTAATGATAAAATAATTCGGAAAGCAAACATATTATTTAAATCGATTAAGCACGAGATCTTCACTCAATCTGTCAATAAAGTTGCCTTATCTAACAAAGACGACAAACGACATATATTATCAGACAAAATTTCAACAAAATCATGGGGACATATGTCTATTTTTTAGTGTAATATTTAAAAACAACCTTACCTTGATAACTTTATTTAGGTATATAGGGTCCAGCAAAACGTTGTGACTGTATTTTAACTACTGTATCAGTTATCGATATTAAGCATGTTTATTAGGTTTTTAATTTTTTTTCGAGTTGGTCAGATAATTTTTTGTATGGGATTGAGGTGTCGGTGTGTGAAAATTATCTATATGTATAATGGTTATCTAGTAAAAACGCATTAAGTACCTAAAATAGTTAGGTGTTGATTCTAAACTGATATTTGTGTACTTTGTAAATTCATACTATATTAATTTGGTTTAATTAGTAGTAAGACAATATTAACTTAATCCTTCTTTGAAAATAAAATGCTTTATACTGCGATTTGTTAATTGTTTCGTATTTATAAATAAATAAATGCATGGGTTTATAAACATTTGTTTTCTTTCTATTATACCTTATCTGATAAAGTCTATTCTCACGCACATAAGAGCGTAAGCTTAAACATGAAAACGTGAACGCAGCTAGGAAGTAAGCGTTGTATAGGTAGGTACCTATATCCTGTAATTATTCGATTATTGTTTAACAATATCGAAAAGTTATAGCTTCATTTCAAAAACAGCAAAACACGTTGTTACTTGTTTATGAGTTCAATCACCTACAAAGCTGATTCAGCTATGACCGCGTTATGGCAGTTTGAATGGAATTTTGTTGTCACGTGTATTTTCACGATACATGCTTGCGTAATTTTGCTGATGCAAGAAGTCAAGCTATTTATTTGATATAAAACGATTCATATTCAAATTCAACTACACTTGTTCGAATTAAGAGCCAACTGGACACACGAATTTCCTACTGATTTAAGTCAAATCGCGGTGTATCTACAACTGACCTTAGGTAAGCTATTTTTTCTATTATTTATATATAAATATATTTATAAAGTGTATTTGTATTAAAAATCTGATTGACATAGTTGATAGTGATCCTGTCTCCTGTAGGTACTGAAAGTAGCGAGTTCGAATCTCGCAAGGGCAAACTTTCTGTGTTGAGCATGAATGTTTGTATGTACTAGAATCATGAACGCATAGTACCTATTTAAATGTATTTATTTCGGTGTCTAGTATGCATAGTAAAAGCTCTATCTTGTTCGAGACTAGGTCGGAATGTGTAAAAAAATCCTATAATTTACAGTTTGCTTTGTATAGTACTTATGTCAAACTTCAACTATATATTTTGTACTGATTAAATTACGTTTTTTGTTACAGAAAATGGAAAATATCTTCGAAATGACTGAAACTCCGAACGAACTATTTGATTCTTACACTCAACCATTTCCTGAAGAGGAAAACGACTTAGTCAAAAGAATTCAAAACAGCGGATTGAAAAGAAATAAAGATAGAAGAGCAAAACTACGTTTACAAAATAAGGTTGTAAAAAAAAACAACCATCCTCAACTATCATCTTTTGTGGTAAATAACAAACCTGGAAATGGTACGCGATTAATAAAAATTCAGATAATAGACTTAAGCAAAGGTAGTGATGACGACGAAAACTCAATTCTGAGTGCACAATATGTGGCAGATGATGGGTACGACGAGATCATCGATAGTGCTGAAAGTGTAGTTAATAAAATTTCAAAAAAACTGAGTGGATATAGTGTTAGTTATTAAGATCTCTTTAATATGTAGTCAGTATGTATTTCATGTAGAAGCTAAAAATAAAAATAAAACTATTCTGTTTATGATGTTTTATTTATTCGCAATTTAACTTAACTAGTTTTTTCACATTAGTATTCAAAATGTTTTTATCTTTAAATACATGTCAACAGACTTGACTGAGTAAAATAAAAATGAGAGTAACAGTATAATCTTTTTATTTTATGACAATTTTTATGATAAAATCATATCTAAATGCAAAAAAATTATAAGTTACTTTCAAAATGCCATTTTTTTATACATAAAACATTTTTCAATGCACAAGATTTATTGTGGATTAAACAATTGTATTTATTTTTGTTGTCATTACAATATTTTTGATACATAATTTGAAAATTAGGAAAGCCTTGCTCACCCAACTCTATTACAGTACAATTATTGCACAAATCTTTGATCCATTGAATTTTTTCTAATCCTTTTACATATATTTTCTTACTTTCTAAGTAATTATAAATCATTCTTTTAAATTCTCTATAATCAATATATCCTTCACACCACATAATTCCAAGATTTTTCTCTACCCACCGTACTTGTCGTTTTTCTTTTTCCGATAAAGTAGAAAATGCGTATGGAGGTTTTATTGAAAATATTTGTGTATGTTCATTTGTACTGTATGCAAATTCTTTAACAATAAATTCATTGTTTGATGATTTAAACCCTTGAAGATCTACGAATAGATTTTCCAACATTATGATATTCTTCGTGTTATATTGCTTAATGGTTTGTATTCTACGATACTATCATTCAAAATTAGACAGTAAGCTGCAGTATTGTCAGGTATGTCCTTGTCGAACTCTAATTCAATGCGGATATCGACTGAACCAGTTTTGAGGGATTCACACTGTCTTGAGCAATCGATAACAAACAGAGGCGATTTTTCTTTAAATTCTTGTGGACCTAACAATGGTGCCTGCCTGCGGTTATAATAAGACTGTTGAAATTTAGCATACTGTTCGTATAATATAGCAAACTTTTCATCTGCAAAATTAACGTTTAAACTTTCGTATGGATAATAAGCTGAATTTAAAAAAAATTTTACATCTCTTAAATAACAATGATCAAAGTGAGTTATATCTTTATCAGACGTATTTTTTCTATGTGTTTTTAATCCAATTATAGCGTAACGTGGTTTTTCAATTTGAGAAGAGGTTTTGACTGCCCAGGAATGTTTTGATGTTTTAGGTAAAAGCGGATACTCGTAGAGATCCCAATTTCTAAACGCTATCTGAATAGTTCTATCTCTTTCTAAACTTTTGAGTAAAATTAATCTTTCCCGATCAGAAACCTTAACATGAGGCATACGCCATACAATCTTAGATATGGTGATGTTATCTACGTATTCATTTGTATTCAATTTTACGCTATTCAAATTTGTGTTGGATCGTAAAAGAATAAGTTCATGCTTGCAGTTAATTATTATTTTGTTATAATCCTCTGCAAAACCAAGAATTTTATTTAAAGGAATAGATACGGAAAATGACCCATGCGTAACTTTTGTACCGTCAACATCCCAACCCCATAGCTTTGACATCGATGCTTCGAGCTCATTCATGGATACAAGAGATTTCATAGTTGTTGTGATTCCTGCATTTTTTATTTTATCTATTTCAATTCCATTCAGTTCATATCGAATATCTTGAAACAAATGAAGTATAGGGTTATTTGTAAAAAGAACACTATTCGCTTTCGCTTTCGTCTCCCTGTTGATTACTTCAATAGTACCCTCTATGTATAAAGTACTCGCCGAAGGCAATACATAAAGATCTTGTTGGTTAATAGGTATACGGATTTCATCATTCAGGTTAAAACTTGATACGTACGGCTTATACGAATGATACTCAAAACTTTCAATCGTGTTATCAAAACTTACATTTTCTGTTAAGCTTAGTATTCCCATTTTAACAGACCTATGTTTTTTAAAAAAATAATATTTTCCTTTGTAAGTTGTTGTTGTTTAGGTCTTCTTTTCTTGATGGCACAATGAGTACTGAAACGTTTTTCGCACGAGGCTGTATTTTTATTGAAATCTAACATTTTTTCGAAGATGTAGATAAATTTGAATCTCTTCACCTCGTAAATTAACTAAATTATCGTTTTCGTCTAATATTCGTACATTAAGAGAGCCTAAGCTGTTTTGTGTAACTGGGAAGTAGATAACGTTTTTCGGAGTTTCTATGATCCGATAACCAGGTGGAACATTTGGTACAAACTCATGAATTATATGGCTTGGTTTTCCGTTTACAAATGATCCGCTCACGATGTCACATTCTACTCGTACTATAGTTGTAGACAGAATGGACACCGGGAAGGGGGACTCTGTTAATATATTAGCTTGTATTGTTTCTTTACCGAAACCTAGTAAATTACCAATTGAATTTTTTCTATTAAAATATACATTTTTAGAACACAATATTGAAGTCTTTAACGTATTATTATTGCACGTTAATGAAAAGGTACACCCTTGTAGACTTCTTTTGAGGTAATCGTCGAGATCTTGAAGCTCATATGACCCTTCAGGAATTTCTACTACCTCATTGTTGCCATAATAAAACTTATTATTTCTGTAGTCTATATTAGGTATAGAGTTAAAAGTTGACATGTATAGCAGCCCACATTCATATCCACCATCTAGCTGAAGAGCGGGCGAATGATTCGTAATCAATTCCGAAGAGGATCCCGTTATAGACAAAGTGAAAGACATCGTGCGAATGGTATTTTTTTTATTAAACATGATTATTTAAGCGGTAACTTACTCCAAAAATTTTTTAAATATTTCAAACACAAATGTCCACAATTTACAGTGTTGAACTTTTGATATGTGTTGTAGTTATATGAAATATCATGATTTTTTAAATATTTTATTAACTCTAGTGGAGGTTGAAGGTCTCCATAACTATTAAAATATTCACAATAATTGTTGTATTTGACATAGGCTACCCAGTGAGTCCCTTGGTTTTTAGAACTGTCTAAATTTATAATTGCGCATTCTACTTTTTTTGGATGCTTTGGCAGATTATCTCTCATATAAACACCTCGAAAATGAGGAATATTTATCGAATATTTTAAAATATCCACATTTGTAAGAGCACGTCTGGGGAGCCTTATATTCAGTTTTTTGATCTTTTTAAACACAGCCCCTTTCCATTTTTGTACGGTTTAATATGTAACCCTTTCCCTAAAGCTATAGATTCCATCATTTTGTTATGACGGGCTGATTCCACCAAGTTCTTTTTAGCAGTTTTGTAATCGCCAACAGCTTTCGCAATCCCAGCAGCTCCTCCCGCTAAAGATCCTAGAGCTGAAAGTCCTGCGAAAATAGGTATGAGCGGTAATATACCTCCAGATTTCGGAATTGGTATTAAACGTGGAACCCGTAGTTTTGTATTATTAGCGAATACTTTTTTTGCTGCAACAAATGCACGATCGATCACATTGGCTTTATTTTTAGGTTTGTTTTTTCTCAATTCAGTGCGTATCTTCGAAATATAGTGTTTAAAAGATCTTATTCCTGCACCGGCTTTAATTTTGGCTTTCATCACTTTGCTTACTAACCACGAAGCAAGCTTTTCTCCTTTTCCTGCGTTTTTCGATTTCAATCTTTGTTTAGCCATATTATATAGATCTAAATCTGCACGGTGTCGATCTATTAGATTAGAATGTTTATCGTATGCAATGTCGTGCTGCATGCATGCGTCATCTAACGCATTGATTCCCTTATCACCTCTTAGCAGTCGTTTGTGTAATTTTGTACCTGGACCGCAATAATTATAGCCAGGTATGTGCAATTCAAACGGCAAATGATTAATAGCACTATTTAAAAGTCCTCTTCCTTTCATATCCTAAATGAGAATGATAAACACACTTGCGCAAGGGTCTTTAAGTATTTACATTTAAACAATAGCATTTCTATCTATCCAGCTGTTTTCGGTGTTACTCAATCCTAACCACTTGACGTATAATTTGTTCCCTCTTTTTTTTATCACCTTTTCTATAAGGTAAACGTCAGGGTATTTGGTTTTCTGAAGTTCTTGATCATAAAACGTACCGAGTATAATATTTCCTCGTTGATCTTCAATGTGATACGTTACTGGTAAAGTTTGATTAACTTTTTTTATAGTAAACAGCTCAGTTGACCAATTAGGTGTATAACCTTTATGGAAGGTGCTTTTATATTTGCTTATACGTACGCGATCTCCCACGTTGAATTTATTTAATTTATGACATACGTTTGAATGAGATTTTTCTATGTTTCTCATTACTTTAGCTTCATTAGCTAAATTAACATCAATGGGTCTAAATTTCGTTGTTCTATGCACAGTTTGGTTATAAGATTGGACTATGTCATCTAAAGGTTTCCCAACCCATTTATAATTTCCGATAAAACTAAAATATTTGTAAAGTTTGTTTTTCAGCGTTCTTATTACTCTTTCAACAATAGATGCTTTTTTAATTGAATACGTAGAATAATGGTTTATTTTTAAGGCTTTTACGAAACAATTAAATTCATTATTATAAAATTCTTTTCCATAGTCTGTCTGTAAATTTTTTGGTATCCGTTTTGTTAACTTTATAACTTGTTGAAATGATTTTTTTATTTCTGTTTTAGTTTTAGATTTTGTAGGAATACACCAAGTATATTTTGAAAAGGCATCGATAACCACTAAAATGTATTTGTTTCCCTTGTTAATCTTTTGAAAATTTTGTAAATCGATCAAATCCGCTTGCCATAGATCGTCAATTCCTTTTAATATAACTCGACGACGTTCGAAATTTTTTCTTGCTGATCTATGGATTTCATTCACGACTTGTCTTTTTGTCATTTTTGATATTATTTAAAATGTTATCTATATCCTTTTTTGTATAAAAGTTCATTTTCAACTGAGTAACAAGCTGATGGATTTGAGAATTTATAACTTCAAACAAAGAATCAAGATGCTTCTTCTCGTAAATGTTCTGAACAAGCTGATCAACATACTGCTTATTAACAGCATCATCAGGTGACGAAGGATCTGCTACTCCCTTTAACCTTGATGATTGTAAATCAAAATCGCCATTATCTGAACGCAGCAAAGTTTTATTTTTAAGTTCAGAAACTTCACATAGACGTAAACGTTTATGAACATGATGTCCAAATTTGTCTATGTTCATTTTAATTTTTGGGTATTTATAAGCAAAGTCCGTCTATGACTGATACCAAAACTACTATATATGTATATATATATATATATATATATATATATAACTGATATATATCATTAATTAACCAAGCCAGCCTCACGCAGTTCTTCAATAATTGATATAATTTCATTGTCTAATCCTGTGTTACCAGCATCACGGGAAGCTATGAGTAATTTCAGTCTTTCAACTAATTCATTAGGGTTATCCCAATACACATATGAAACATCTCGTTTAACTTTTTTCATTGATGGTAAGCCTTTACCATGAGTACTTTTATCGCTTATTAAACGTTCTTTAGATAATTTGAAAAGCGGTTTTATTATGTACAAATATTTTTTTCCTTTATTACTTTTTATTGGTTTATTAGGGTTAAAATCTCGTCTGTGGGCATTCGTTTCTAGTAGCAGCATTTTATAGCATCGTTTATCGTCTTCAGTTATGATATCTAAGTCAGGTAATTTCTTAAATAACAAGTTATGTAAACCCGGTGTTAAATTGTAACTATTACCTTGTAATTTGAGTTTATTGTCACTAACGGAAACTGAATAAGATCCTAGCATTAGTTTATCACGGTCTGTTCGAATTCCAAAAGGAATGTTGAAGGTGGTATTATATTGCTTTTGCCATGCAGGGTTTTCACGAGGAGATGTAAACGAGTCCGTTGTCTTAAATGATGTATCAGTGGATTCAAGACCATCCTTGTTAACGCTTTCACATGACGAGCCATCATCATCATCATCATCGCTGCATTCGTCACCATTCGATATTTCATCATCATTTGAACCGGAATCAAAAGATTTTTGTATAATTGTCTGATTATTAATGCTACTTCTCTTTTCATTATTAGGACTAAATTGTAATGTTTTTGCTGTCTTTTTCCATTTAAACATATCTTCATCAGAATCAGTATCGTTAGTGTTAAAGTAATTATTTTTACTAGTATCGTTTCTTTTAACGATTTCATTAAGCGGTTCTGTTATTGGTTTCAAGACAGATTCCAATATAATATTATCATTGATTTTCATGTTACGAAGCAGTTTAACTTTCTTTTTGATTGCCTCAGCAGACCGAATTACTTTTTCCTTTAAAGTTTTCTCTTCGTTTATTTTAGATGTCATGTCCGATCTCAATGGTATCATAAGAAACAATAAAAGTTTCTTGATAATGGAACTCATTAAGTATCTATCACAGTTAATCTATAACGATAAATGTATCAAATCCCATTCTATAACATCCTGAATTTCTGGAACAATCTTTATTAATAACCAAGTAGTTAAAAGGTATGTCCCATATTTTTGCACACATTTCCCGAAACTGTGACCAAGACATATCGGACCCAACATGCTCATCATAAACATGACGTAAGTTAACATCATCTTGTTTAAAAAGGATTATTAAATTAGCGTTGTCCCTTATTAATTGTTTAGGAATTTTACTGTAAGTTTGATTCAAGTAGAAGCTGTCAATATTCTTATGTCTTCCCATTGCAAAGTAATCCCTTATATTGTTTTGATTTTCGCAAGCAACATCATCAAAAATGAAAATAGAATTATTCTCGGCCTCATGCGGGCTTAGTATTTCATCATTTTCATGATATTTTTGAAATTTTACTGATGGAACCAACATCAATATTTTTTCCAACAACTGGTACATCGGTTGAAAAAGTGTT
>OZ020293.1:7257803-7378262 GCA_963971205.1 Aethes cnicana
AGAATGGACCCTAATTTTGCATTTTATAATAGGAGAGCGATAGAATTGTTTTACAATATTATGAGCAATAAAGAAACGAGAGCCATTATTAACCCTTATCTTAATTTAGTTTTAAATTTATTTATTTATTATAACTGTTAATCCTGTATAAGTTTTATGGTACAATTACATAACTTTTAAAATGTTCATTTTCACAAATGAACATTTTGCACAAATGAGAGTTTTGTGAAACATTAGTGAACCGCCAGGTGCATTTTGAATTTGCCGCGTGGTTTTTATGTGAAAGAGGATATTGTGCGGGAAGCTGAACGTATCTGACAAGTAATTCGTAGGTCCCATCCATCCCAAATCTTCTCGTGATGAGAGGAGGCCCGTGAGCTCCAGTTAAACGTAAAAAGGCTGAAGCGGTGGTGGTATTGGGCTCGGCATAAGCTTACTGATGGGCCTCATAAGAGAGCTCAAGGTCGCCCAAAGGGCAATGGAAAGGGCTATGCTTGGGGTTTCTCTGCGTGATAGAATCAGAAATGACGATATCCGCAGTAGAACTAGGGTCACCGACATAGCCCGCAGAATTGCTAGACTTAAAGTAGCAGTGGGCTGGGCACATAGCTCGCAGGACTGATGGCCGATGGGGCCAGAAAGTTCTCGAATGGCGCCCACGTACCGGAAAACGATCTGTCGGTAAGCCTTCAACAAGATGGAGCGACGACCTGGTGAAGGTCGCGGGAACCCGGTGGATGAGAGTGGCGCAGGACTGATCGGAGTGGCGAGCCTTGGGGGAGGCCTATGTCTAGCAGTGGACGTCTTTCGGCTGACATGAAAATGATGATGATGATGATAAGCTTACTGAGTAGTTTTCCTACTTACCATTTCTTATGCTAGATTTTTTAAATATCTAGTCCAAACCAAGTCCAAGCGATGAGAACTGGCGAGCAGCACCGTAACGAGTATTTCTGTACCTATGTGTTTTTTTTATTTTATTTTACGTACCCACCTACATCACATGTCACCTGATAGAAAGTGATCTTAGAAGCATTTTATTATTAACAGATATCTAAAATTGCAAACACGTTGATAAAGGCTCAAGATAGAATAGTCTGTCTTGAGCCTTCATCAACGTGCTTGCTTAGCTCACAGAAAGCTTTAATCTTTTACTGGAACACACTAAGCCTGCGTTGCACCAAAATTAACGAAACATTATTGTATTTCGTTAACTTTTTTCACTATGGAGAGAATGACGTTTTTGTATGGGATGACAGCTCGGCGGCCATATTTGACGTTGATGTGATCTATAAATGTTCTCGGTGCAACGGACCCTAAATGTCTTTTCAGCGGTTTACTATCATTTCGAAAAAAACGTTTGATAAATGATCATTTAACAAATAACGATTGACAAAATATTCATTTCGCAAAAATGTCGTTTCTCAAAATGCTCATATCATAAATCTTTGTTTGACAAATATACATTTAACAAATGTATCATTTTAAAAATAATCATTTCAAAAATAAATCATCTTTAAAACAAATCATTTCGCAAAACCACGATTCATAAATTATTGTTTTATAAAAAAAGCGGCACATTGAGTTAAACTCCATGAGCGGTTGAACCAAGTTTGGTACCAATACAACTAAAAAAAAACATAATTAATTATATTTAGACAGTGCAAAAATAGTCAATTCGGTTATCAAAAATGAATTTGAATGAGAATTTTGATATGAAAGCAAGATTTTCTATGTTGTTATAAAAAAAAAACTAACTTAACCTAACCTACATGACTAGGTTTGCCTCATCAGGTTCAACGCAATAGAAAAATGATAATTTATTTAATAAATCTTCCTTTATTTGCCATATGGTGTATTTAATTAACCATTCATTTGCCATTCGTTATTTTGCCAATTGATGAATTTATTAACTAAATCATTTGTCAAATGATGTTTTGTAAAATGATGTTTTTTCAATCAAATACTTTGTGTAATGATCTATTTGTAAAATGAAATTTTATAAAAAGTCTAATTTATCAAACGTTAACTTGCCAAACGTTGTTTTTAAAATGAATAGTTTGTAAAACGTTTTTTGTTAAATGATTAGATACCCTTTTCAGCGGCAGGTTATTGTGTAAAGGGTCGAGTGTTGTGATTGAATCAGAATGTATTGGAACTGCATGTCGCAATCATTAAATTTGATTTACGGTGTTCACGCTCTCAGTCTAGATACACCCTCTCTCCTCTTATAATAGCGACAGTTTAGTCTTAGGTTATCACTTATTTAATGTTCCGCGAGTAATCAGTATTAATTTATTCCTTGGCATCCATAACCATGTTAATATTAGGTTAGGATGTGTACCAGTTACCCAATTTTTACAACATTGTTATGGACCCTACTAATCAAGATTAAGCTTATGTAAGGGTTAGACCTAGTGGAGAGTTAGCTACATATTAGGCAAGCATTTACGCCCTAACCTTCCACGCTTTCCATATCATTATAGCAACCACCACCACCACCACTACAGCCTATTTACGTCCCACTGCTGGGCACAGGCCTCCTCTCGTGACGAGAGGGCTTGGGCGATAGTCCCCACGCGGGCCCAGTGCGGATTGGGGACTTCACATACACCTTTGAATTACTCCACAGATGTATGCAGTAGGTTTCCTCACGATGTTTTCCTTCACCGAAAAGGTAAATTCAAATTGAATTTCGCACATAAGTTTACTCAGAGGTGCGAGCCGGGGATCGAACCCACGACCCTCGTCTTGCGAGTCGGAGGCTGAAACCACTAGGCTACCACGGCTTCCCACCTTATAGCAACGCTGTGAAGTAAATAAAACCTGGGTAACTTGTGGTTTCAGCCTCCGCCTCGCAAGTCGGTTGAGAGTTTGTTCTCGGATCGCACCTCTGAGTATACTTATGTGCGGAACACAATTTGAATTTAACACTGAACATTTCGGTGAATATTGTATAATGCTCCAAAAAAAGGAAATAAATAACTATTTTGTTTAATGCACTTTATACTTTGAATAAATGTACATAATATTGTCTTCGGTTACCGCGATAGTTACTCATTGAATAAAACAATTAAAAACGGATTTTTATCGCGTATATTCTACTAGCTGGTGCCCGCGACTTCGTCTGCGCAGGATTAGATTTTTTCATACAAATATTTTTTTCCGCTAGTTCCCGTTCCCGTGGGAATTTTGCAATATCCCGTTGCAACTAAGCTTTAAGTTTACTAAGGTACTTGCATGCCAAATTTCAAGCGTCTAACTTAAGCGGTTTAGATTTTTCATACAAAAGGATTTTCCCGCTAATTCCCGTTCCCGTGGGAATTTCGGGAATTCCTTTCTTAGTGCACCTCTACGGTACCTAAGCTACGTCCCTTCCAAATTTCAAACGCCTACGTTTAGCCGTTTAGGCTGTGCGTTGATATGTCAGTCAGTCAGTTTCTCCTTTTATATATTTATATAAGATTAAATAAAAATAACTGTTCACTTTAAAAAATATTGTTATTTTGGTTTGTTTGAACTGACATCACGCGAAAACTACTGAACCAATTAAGAAATATTTTTACATTTGTGTAAAGAGAGATTTCACAAACATCCCGACGTTTCAGGCCGTTTACCAGGACCCGTGGTCCTGGTAAACGGCTGATGTTTGTGAAATCCTTATCCTTACTAATATATAAATCAGAAAGTGAGTTTGTTTGTTTGTTTGTTTGTTCCGCTTTCACGCCGTTACTACTGATCCGATCGCTTTGAAATTTTGCAGAAGTAAAGTTAGAAGTCCGGATTAAATAATAGGATACTTTTTATCCCGGAAAAACACATAGTTCCCGCGGGAACGCGATAACCGAATTCCACGCGGACGAAGTCGCGGGCAGAAGCTAGTAGAATATACGCGATAAAAATCCGTTTTTAATTGTTTTATTCAATAAATGTACATAGTCATAAGTCGCTTTCTGTGTCCCTATATCCATGTACGCTTAAATCTTTAAAACTACGCAATGGATTTTGATGCGTTATTTTTAATGGATAGAGTGATTGAAGAGGAAGGTTTATAAGTATCAGTCATAAAATAGTGGAGATATACTATTATTTCCGTACGAAGCCGGGGCGGGTCGCTAGTTTGTTAGAATTTTCACTTAGAATGTCAATGATCATGACCGGCCCATAATTCATAACAGGTCAGGTCACAACAACAACAGGTCAGGTATGAATGTGGATGAATAAAAGATTGACCCAAGCAAGGTTTGGATGCAAAAGTATGAAATATGTAAAAATGGAGATGATGATAGTAGCGACATAACGTCGGCTAGTTAACAGTAAGACAATGATGATGATGGTGGCCATCACTCAGTCTTCTCGTTTCCACGCCGATGCCAACCATTACGACTAAAATTTCGTGGTAAAATATCAAGAACTAGCTTCTGCCCGCGACTTCGTCCGCGTGGAATTCGGTTATCGCGTTCCCGTGGGAACTATGCGTTTTTCTGGGATAAAAAGTATCCTATTATTTAATCCAGACTTCTAACGTTACGTCTGCAAAATTTCAAAGCAATCGGTTCAGTAGTTACGGCGTGAAAGCGGAACAAACAAACAAACAAACTCACTTTCTGATTTATATATTAGTAAGGATGTAGTTCTTTTACGCAGATGGATAATGAAAATCGTGATTCATAAGATCGCGAAATTTTAAAACAGTCTGGGTACATAACTGTGTTTTATGAGTCGCATGTACGATCTTTTCTCATAAGAAACGTAATTAGCGGCAAGTTAATTTGAAACAGCGATATCAGTGTATAGATTTTGTTTGAAAAGTAAAAAAATGAGAACCATTTTCATTTAATTTTGTAAAGTTCGAGGTTTTCTGGCAAAAAAGTTAAATAGAACCTATGTTTGTATGAAAAGTCGAGAAACATCTAGCGTACAGGATCTCAACAGTTAATTATTTGCAACAGTTAACTACGATAGAATATAAGATCTCCAATTAGGTACTAGTTTAATTTGACTACCTTAACATTAAAAGTTAAAACTTTTTTGACATTCAAAATACTGCCCGCCCGACTAAGCGCAAAGGCGGTATCTCAAAAAATCTTAAATCTGATTTTTGTACTCGTCAATTGAAATATGTGTATTAAGATTTCATAGAGAATACTGCAATGTCACTCTTTTCATCGTTAAATAGTCTATGATACTTCCGAAACAACCGAAATAACTATTTCGATTCGCTCTAGACGATCGAAATACTTTTTTTTTAATAATGTGTCCTTGTTTAAGGAGACTCCGATACAAATTGTCAATCTATGGCATTTCAGAGTTTAGCGCCATGTTCCGTTATATGCTTACTACGCTATAAGCGCGCTGACGAGTGCTCCTATTCTTACTTCAATATTAGCTGTTAGCAGCAGGGATGTTACGGATGCAGTTTTTTTGACATCCGCGGATGCGGATGCGGATGCGGATTTTTGAGGCTTCACATCCGCGGATGCGGATGCGGATGTGCAAACAAAGTTTGTTCCTTTTTTAGTATTATGGTAAAGTTTGGTAAATTGGCACGTTTATTACGTTAAACAAAAGTTATACCTTTAAACAAAAAACTGACTTCAACGCAAACTTAGGTACCAGATTTTTTTCCTGATTTAATTTTCGATATCATCACAAAACTGGCTATTTGCTCCTGGTGCATCGATTTCTAATGGTTTTTCAAAGATGGTTTAGTACGTCCTTTACGAGAGTACGTAGTAGATACCTATAGATACATGTATGAAACTAATTTAAAAAATTTGGATGAGTATTAAGTTAATCCAAACTCTCTAATTAAACAGAAACACGTCAAAACTTAACGAAAATCGCTGGCGAACAAAATAAACGCGGTACTCTACCTGTCGACAAGAACATAAACAAATGTGCATTTACCAACTAATTACACCAACCAATCACATTTCACCGAATGTAAAGACGACTCTCAGTGGCTAATGGGTCAGTGTAGGCAACTAGGAGGCACACGCCATCACCGCTGAGCCTTGTTCTTGTTGCGACTTGCACAGATCCGCATCCGCATCCAGCTCCGCATCGATTTGATGCGGATGCGGATGCGGATGCAGATGTCGAAAATGATGCGGAAGTTCCGCGGTTGCGGATGCGGATGCGAATATCCGCAACATCCCTGGTTAGCAGCACCTTGAGTGCGCTCAAAGCATTATGAGCATAAAACGGAACACGGCCTAGTTATCTGTCAAAAATCTACTCAAGCTTGCTGCTATCAGCGGGTCATAAAAAAAAAACTATGTACGCTTCGTTGTGATTGGCTAGTATTTAGCATAGTACTGCAACATTACAGACACCGGTGGTGTGACTATTCTTTTCAAAGGTAAAAATTTCAAATAAAAACTTAAAAACCAAGAACATGAGTAGTGACAGTGACGACGAAGTATCTTTAACCCCTCAAGAAATAACTAATATGGCAGAGGAAGCCACACTTACATTGCTACCCGAAAAATCAAAAAGCCTTTACAATAAAAGATATGCTAACTTCATGCAATGGCGGACGGAAAAACGCATCTACTCATTTTCGGAAAATGTCCTCCTGGCATATTTTCAGGAGATATGTGCAAAGTTTGCCCCCTCAACATTGTGGGCCCAATATTCAATGCTCAAATCCACATTGAACATCTATGAAAAACAAGATGTACCTATCAAAGTATTACAAGCTACACTCTTTTTTAAAAAGAAAATCAGAAGGATACAAGGCAAAAAAGGCCAAAACATTTTCACCGTCCGACATTAATAAGTTTATTAATGAAGCACCAGACGTGCTGTATCTTATGACCAAGGTAACACATTATTTTATTATTAAATAAGTTATTATAGAAATACTCCTTAAATTAGCTCGCTTTACATCATATAAAAAACAAACTAGATTTGATAAGTCATTACTCACTATTATACTATGTTTATTTCAGGCAGCAGTGATCTTCGGTGTAATGGGTGCTTGCCGAAGGCAGGAATTGCATTGTCTGCTGTTTGAAAATGTCAAAGACCTAAATGGAGCAGTTTTAGTTAATCTAATGAACACCAAAAACAAAACAGACAGAACTTTTACAATTACCGGTAAATACTACAATTTAATCAAGAAATACATTGATTTGAGGCCTGCTAATTGCAGTAATGAAAATTTTTTCATAAAATACTATAATGGAAAATGCACCAATCAAAATGTTGGTATCAATACATTTGGAAACTTAGGGAAAACAGTGGCTAGTTACTTGGAGTTACCCAATCCCGGACTATACACGGGTCACTGTTTCCGGAGAACCTCTGCGACTTTGTTAATTGATGCAGGTTGGTAAATAGTCATTTAATTAAATTATTTTAAATGTAACTTTTATGCATAAAATATTGTCTTGTGGATTTTCTATGAAAGTTTTATCCCTACTAATATTATAAATGCGAAAGTAACTCTGTCTGTCTGTCTGTCTGTCTGTCTGTCTGTTACCTTTTCACGCTTCAACCGCTGAACCGATTGAGATGAAATTTGGCATGTAGATAGTTGAGATCCCGGGAAAGGACATAGGATACTTTGTATCCCGGAAAAACGCATAGTTCCCGCGGGAACGCGATAACCGAATTCCACGCGGACGAAGTCGCGGGCAGAAGCTAGTATTATATAATAATATTATATTTTTATGTTGCAGGAAGTGACATCACCACTTTAAAGAGACATGGTGGTTGGCGATCTACAGCTGTTGCTGAGGGTTACATTGATAACTCCATCCAAAATAAATTAAAAGTTTCAAAAACCATATTAAATTCTATAGAGGAACTTCAGGCCCAAACCAGCAATGTCCAACCTCCACCAAGTCCGACATTTACACCAGTAAACAATGAAAATATCAATTTTTTGTCTCAAGTACCTCAAGCATCCACTTCTTCAGCGTCCTCAACATCTAATGAAATTAATCTATCTCGAATTCTTAAACAAAACGCACCTGTAATTATAACAAAAAATAACATCCAAAACATGCATATCCATTACCATAAATAGTAATGTCAGAGATAATAACTTGTACCTTGTATTAAACAAATTCTTTGATTTACATAAACATCTTTTTATTTAACATCATAATATAAACACTCAAATGATACATTAAAAAGTAGATAACTATGTAATTCGCAATTGATTTAAATATTAGTCATTTATAATTAAAGATGTTTTGTCACTGTCACTGCTCATTTTCTTTCTATCAGTAGGTACTATTCTTATTCTGTGGTTTTGTTTTAAACTAGTTTTGAAAAGAAAAGTTACCACCACTGGCAATCTGTAATGTTGCAGTACTACGATTTGTGCTGTCCCTAATAATAAAATGAACAATAAAAGATTGAGTTTTATTTTTTTCACTAGTAGAATCAGCATTGCATTTACCCCACTGCAGGTTACCATTGTAACTTAGAAATTCGTAAATCATACTATTAGTTTTCAATTATCTGGTGTAAAAGAAACCGGATAGTATAAGTAGACAATATAGTGCTTGCGACATTTATTTTTCTTATATACTCGTACTAATGAGTTAAATTATTAATTTTAATGGACTCGTACAAAAAGTATTGTTCACAATAGTGCCATAATCAAGCTTTTCAATCTCGTACCTTACTTAGGCCACTCAGCAAGCTTCGTGGCCTAAACACGGTACTCGACTGAAAAGCTCTCTATTATGTCACGATTGCGAAAAATACTATTAAGTATAAGTAAATAATATAAATTATTTTCTGTATTAATTTGTCAATAAATTGTACGCCCGAAATGGGCAAACTGTTGAAACTATTACAAGGAAGTATTTCGAACTCGAAAGTTAGGGACTTGGCAAAATTCTAAGCCCATTCGGCTGTTAGTAAGAAGACTACTCTGATTCTGAGTTAAATTTTTTAGAGATTTTCTGAGGGTGCGCATCAAAAGATTGAAAGAAAACAACAGGAAAATTCTCATTAAAAAATATAAGTAAGACCATAACCCCTTATAATTAACCTTAACTTACTTGGAACTAAGACTTTTACAATTGAAGAAATCATTAACATTAATCTTAACTCTGACACTAGCATTAGACAGTTAAACACACGCGAGATCACTGGATGTTAGCAACTTCAATAATCATGTAGTTTTCATGGGTCGGATGATCTCCATTGTCATCGATGATCTTGAACCATACGGCACATCCCTGGTAATCCTGAGAAACCGCCGAGATATCTTCGAGGGTCAATGATAGTCCGAAGAGGGTTCTATAACGTTTCCAATGCTCTTCCACGTGAAAATGGACAATCAAATCGACAAAAAACTCAGGAACAGAATCCCAGGCCCTTGGTACAATGCAATGGAAGTAGGCCATTGTTGGTATGCTTCTTTCGAATGTATGGCGCGGAGAATGTTTATGGAATGAAGATACTCTGGTGCAACCTTTGTTTATATTCCAGGCAAAAAGAATCAACGACCGCATGACTTTTAGTCGAATTTCGTCCTCTACAAGGTTAGGCCTCAATATAGTATCCAAGTTATAAATTCGCCAGTAACACGAACGATGGGCCACATTAGTTACTTTGTATAAGGTGAATTTTAGGCGCGTATAAATGTCAGCAAAGGAGGGTATCAAAGATGAATTAGGTTTGTACAGATGATATAATCTTCTAGCTTTTAGAAGTATGAACAAAAATACCCAACAAATGTTACAAAGAAAGTCTGTATATAAAAAATAAATAAAAAATAACATGTACAAAGACATCCTTTTACAACTCAAGATAATAACAACATAAAAACATTAAGAAGAAATGTTAATTATTTCACATGTCTATGACCTATTTCTTCTTAGATAATGGAATAAAATCTATAAATCAGTTCTATATACATCTTTATACACGATAATAAACTATATAGACTTAATAATGGTTTTAAATTATTTTAAAATCGCATATTTTAAATTTACATAATTATTCTGTATTTTTTTAACATCTTAACTTTTAGAAATCATTAAAATTAATTGTTACTTATAAATTCGAAAAAAAAGACTATTCCTTTTTTAGGCATTGACAAGTGCAATGACCGCTGGCGAAAATAAACGCGTTTTTCTGCGCATGCGTAATTCAAATTTCGATGCAGGTGCTGACGTCAATCAGTGTTTACATTCCAACGACTATGAATCATTGCAAAAGTTCTCTAGTGATTCAATAAACAAATTTATAAATTAATTCCCAGCTAACATTTGTTCACATAAAAGATAATCAACTAAATTATAAAAACACTTACATGTAAACTTAAAAAAAATAACGATACACTTTGAAAAACGTCACACATACTTCGGACTCTTGTTCCGCAGGTCATAGTCTTCATCCGCAGAGTTAGACTCTGATTGCAAAGCGATTTTACACTGGGCTCCATTTTCCTTCAGCAGGTCCATCATCTCTTGGTCTTTGTTCATAAACGCAATATGATATGGCGTCATACATTCTTTGTTCATCGTGTCCCGGTTGATATTTGGCTGCTGACACAACCATTCTACCAGCTCATAATTTCTCATCTTCACTCCAATATGCAAAGGAGTGTTGCCTTCGTTTAGTTCTTTTCCATTAATATCAGCACCCCAAAGCACTAGAAGATTCATCTTCTTGACAGCATCTCGGGGTTCCATAGCAACAACATGAACACATTGTTGCTTTTTTTTATTGTATTCCAACAGGCAGTATCTGTTGCCATTATTTATTCCGTCATGAAGGAATATTAGACTGTCTGCATCTCCAGTACGACACAAATAATGCGCCAAATTTTCTCCTTCTTCGTTCAAGGACCCACTCATGATTATTCCTCGCTGATACATTTCGAGTTTACAGTTCAACCACTAAAACAAGACTGAGTTGCATGCGTTCGTTCATTAAACGGTCACAGGTTATCACTAAAAATGACGTTACTTCCTCCGCAAAACATTACTGATTACTCCAAAATCAGGGCAAAAATTTCTTCATAAGGTTCGTCGCACACCGCACTATTGGTCCTTAAAAGCTCCATCATTCTAAAATCTTCAACCTTGCAGGCCACGTGGTAGGCATTCTCGTGCGAAAAGTTGATAGCTCCAAGTAGATGGGAAAGTGTAACGTTATCAATCAGTAATTGAAATTCGGGAGCAAATGATAACTGTTTTATTTTAATGCACAAGTCGACCGAATTGTACTTGAGAATATTGCATAAGATTGAACATTATGCAACCTAATTACCATACAAACATACAAACCTTTACTACCAAGGTTAAGATCCTGAGTACGTAATACCCGTACGATTCATTCATAACTTGTTGTTTACATACGATAACAATAGATTTAGGGCGTACCCATCTTGATTGCGAATAAACTTATTCTATTTACCCAATGAGTCATCGGTGCGAAAACCTTGAACTGATCTCGGTCAACTAATGCTAACGTAACTTGTTTTAGATACAGATTACGTGGTTCGTTAGCTTCATTTTCGCAGTAATTTAGTGCCACAGGTATTAACCTGATGACATTGAAAGTCAGCTAAAGGTCCATGTGTTTTTATGCATAAGTAACTGATTGGTTTAATTGCCTATTTATCAGGTGGTTAGTGACTTAACTCGGTAATTTCTTGGCTGATGACCTGGATCTTTGTTTGTTGCTTAGATATATGGACAGTGCAAGGTACAGACTGATATGAGGCGTAGTTTGTTGTAGAAATAATTAATGGGTTTAATGATAGGTCTAATAAATAGAAAAATGGAAATTCTTGTTTGTACATCGTACACCGAAGGAAATGTTAATCAAACAGATCTTTTATTTATGAGATCCAACAAACAATTTGGCTTTGGAATGTATAGATACTTGTAACATTGTACTAGTAAACACGATAACTTTCGAAAAACACAACTAATTCGCTTAAATTATATTTAAATAGGTTCGTAAATTCATTTTGACGAACTGATTCAAAAACCACAACTCAATTATTATTCGTTTAGTTATTAAATAATGAAATTTATACTGTCGAATCTAAAAAATTCACATCTCAGGCAGCCATATGTATAAAATATTTATATTATGATAATCAGAGTCAGTGTGACTTCTACCGGAATGTGTAAGAGGGCGTTAACCTAGATTTCGCAAACATGAGCTTTAAGGCGTGGACATTTGGTTTTACCAAACTTTCCCCCTTATTATATTTTTAACAAAAACGTCAACTTCCACTTGAGTAAGTATATTTATTTATTGTCATGTTTTTTTAGGGAAGAAATGTACAGTCTCTTACAATTCTATTTAACAAAATTACAATAGTTTAATTTATTTAACACACAACACAAATATTATATTACTATCTTTGTCGTGAACAGATACTGCATCTTAACATATCACGAATACATGAATTAACTGTCTCACCTCTTACATCTATTCATGACCTGAAGTAGATATCGTTTTCAGATTGTATTTTATACTTCAAGCTCGAAGAAGCAGGACGTATATTTTTTTGTATTCACTATGGATGAAAAATTTGCTTCTGTTGAGTACATTCAGTTAGCGCCCGGCGTTTTGGTGCCGATATCCTGGCCAATTGACAACATGCATAAGGACTTTGTTTTGAAATCGATAAAATGGATAATAGAAACCAGCCAGCAGGAGAGTCCTATCATTGAAATGAACAAAATATCGGCCCGGTTAATAAGGAACCACCTTGGGCATCCATTTGTATTTGAACTTGTCCCTGGAGAGTAAGTACCATTTCAAAATTATCCAAACCAAGAATTTAGCCTCTTAATTTGTACTAAATCACTTGGTCTTGATTCCAGACAAGTGGCTGAAGAGATCGTTTACAAATTAGTTCCCTGAACCGACTAGCACAACAATATAATTGAAGTTTCGAGCGGAAGTAATCCTGGATCTTCGAAGACTTGCTGGACCAGAATCAGGGAGCCTGTGTGTCTACTACGGTCTCGTCTAATCAAGTAATTATTCACTTATTATCTTATCCAATAATTTAATTGAACATGACCCCAGTTACTGATCCCAAATTTGTCAATTTATACTCTGAATATTTTAGCATTTACAACACGGGGACAATTAGGGATAACATTTGTTAGGAACGATGTACATGCACGTGCGACGTATTTTTGGATGCGACAAATTTGAGGAAAATTTCTTGCAATATTTTTTTGCAGGCTGTCCGTGTGCGTCCAGAAATACAAATTTGATGATCAATCCTAAGGAACCTGCCGGTAAGTTGTCAATAGACGTAAAGAACTATATCCATTTTTTGTAGTTCGATGACTAAGTTGTCGATGACTACGATGTCCGTGTTTAAAAACAATGAATGTAAAAAAAATGCAACTTTGATTAGGCTATTAACTTTTTAACGCATTCCTAAGTTATGATGCGACGTCGAAGTTTATTAAGATTCACTTCGGCAAACATTTGCGACGACCTTTAACTATTTAATGTCTTGTTTGTTTCAGGTTGAAGAAATTGGTATTAAATGTTAATGTAGTTTATAATTTACAAATAAAAAGACTTTTCAATTGTAGTTTTATACAATACAAATTCTATTTCTTTGTATAGTTTCGTACTTCAATAACCCTCAGTAGTGATAATAAATAATCATCACTCAAACACATGCATTTTTATCACTTTTTTACACTGCAGTTATGATATTAAATCACGAAACCCACATTAGTATCTCGGATCGGCGCTCGACGATCGTTCGGCTGCATTTTATATTTAGAGGTGCTATATATTATTTATTCCTACTAATTTTCTAGAGTCACCTTTGGCAAACAGAATAAATACCTTCAGATTGTCACTAAACGGATCAGTTGTTATTCTGACAAAATGGTTGACAGTCATCAGATTGAGAATTGGTTTGAGGACACTGAAATGTACGAGAGCAATGTGATAGACCTATTGAGCTCTGAGTATGCAGCAGCGACAACCTCGCAACCGAAAAGAAGAAAACTAAAGCGACGTCTTCTTGAGTTACTGCCTAGTCGCAGAAGAAGTGCTCCAGTGACGTCGCAGATTGAAGACAACCAAATCCCAGAAGAAATCGACTCGGAATCCACCAGAGCTTTGGCGCCATCTAGAGTCGCCACTTCTACGTCGAATCAGGCCCAAGCAAATGGAAATCAAGCTCCTGAAGGTTACACAAACTTCTACCGGTTTCTAATGACAACGGTCATCCTGGACGACCTGAACTTTAGAGAACCGTTTATCTCAGCTTCAGACGTCAACCAACTGACAGAAGAAGATCTGATTCTTCACGGAGTCAAACTTTACCTCAACGCACAGCAGCTGAGTCCTCGAGAACTAGTGAACCTGCCATTCATCCCTCGTGAAATGGTCACAGGAGAAACGATGAAGGATTTACCGTTCTTGGATCCTCTGCTCGTTGTCCTCTGGGAATTCGACATCGATGACGTCCAGTGGATGTTGAATGTCCTGCCCTGGAGGGTAGTGGACCGCCACATCAGAACAGGTCGAAGTATTCTTGGTGTAAGTATCTGGATGACTAATCATGACACTTCTAGTTATATCTAGATGCTGATTCGCATCTTTTGTTTCAGTGGATTCTCGGAATCGACAACATTCACCAATTCCTGGAGACCACCAGAGCTCCGCTGAGTATAACAGTGAAAATCCTGCGGTTTTTGGAGAATTATTTTGAATAAATTTTAATCTACTTGCAAACAAAATGACGTATAGCTTCTTGTCACATTTTGTTGTGTAGATAAACTCTTGGCTTCGCGACGTCTGTTCTATATTGTATACCTAATATAAGAAACTCTAGTAGGTGTCTGATAAACATAATATTAGCATACAATAGACTGAGTATGAAATCATATATTTTATATGCGAATTGTTTATTTAAAAATATTGTCTGCTGTTTTTAACTTTCGACATGGAATACTTTCCTTGTTATGTACTTACCTAAATGCATTAATAATAAGACCGATTTGTACACAGTTATGGCAATAAACATTTATCTTATCTTATCTTATAATGTGGTTGTTTACAATATTTCGTTCCAAACGAGTTGCAATTCAATAAAACATACTTTTACCCTCAAATAACTCGCAACAATTACGTAGATACTTAATGAAGTGAATATCAGTGTAATACGTGTTTTTTCCGTGGTGTATAACATAAGAAAGTTAGTGCGCAAATCGTAAAATGGGCATCAGTGATTAGTGCTTTCTGTGAACATAACTAGTTTTAATCGATATCTCTTCATGCCAATGGTGAGTTCATTCATCTCAAAAAATAGTAAACCAGAAATGAAGATTATTTTAGTATGATTTTCATACAGATACAGTTTTGTTTACTTTTTATCTGGGGTTAAGGCGCAGTCAAGGTCAGGATTTATCAATTTCACTTCAAAAGGCGATAGGGTGACCAAACAAGCCAATTTCGCGTAGTAAAATTCACTGTAAATTGCTGCTCGATAGCAACAATAAAAAATCATAGCTCCTTAAAAAACGTGAATTTCTTTTTTTATTCTTTCTATGCGTTTCTTAGGCAGTTAATTATGTCTGGTTTAAATCTTTGCTCTTATATCATTTAGGTACAGGCTGTATTCATATCTCCCTACTCATCCTTTTACTCGTTTACCAACTCATTTCTATTCGTAACTCACCCCTTAACTCTTCTCAATTTTTTTCCAGTTAATAGACTAGCTGTGCCCGCGACTTCGTTCGCGTGGAGTCAGAACTTTTGTACAAATTTGTAACTGTAATATCTCTCGTTCTGCTCAACCGATTTTGATAAAAGTTGTCTCAGATGTTGGCAAGGATTAGTAGCTATACACCACAAGAGTTTTATTAGAATCAATCTAGTACTTTCGGAGATTAGCCTGGACAAACAGACAAACGGACAAACAGACAGACAAAAGCTTTCTAAAACATTGCAAATTGTTCTAATTTAATAAACTATTTTAACATCGCCCCCAATAAGATTTTTGTAAAAATATTCAATGTTCAGACACGCGAATTTACTGTATTATTATATGTATAGATTTGTCATAAACTCATGAAAAATATTGCCATACTTTAAAAAAAATATTATTTTTTACAAACTAATAAGTTTTAATAAAAATTATATTTTTTTGTGAACTATACAAAAAAATATATATTTATTTACTTTTCGGGCATCTCGGCCCCATTTATTCATTAACTTAGCCTAACTTTAATAACATTAATATTAAACTAAGGTAATTGAGGGGGCGAGTAACGGCAGAGGAGGTCCTCGTCGCCGGGCTTCTTCTCGCCGCGTCGCAGCACGGCGGTCCTGTCTGGCAGTCTAGGGGGGCATCGGTCGCACACGCTCCCTCACTCACACGTGGGGGGCAGGGCGACTCAGCCACACATCAGCCAGGCTGCAGGTCGTCAGAGAGTGGTAGGCAGGTTGCACACCCCTAGAGGGCAGGGGGTGCAGCCTGCACAGTCGTGTCCGGGTGTCAAGTCCGGTGGGGGCCTCGGCGCCTCAACCCCTCGGGGGAGACAGCCGAGGCGGGTGTCATGATGGGGGTGGCCTGCGCACCACTCACGGCGCCTCTTCGCGCGCTGCTACGTTAGGCGCAGAGAACGATAAGGCAGCGTGTAGAAAAAAGTACACACTGCGTTATTGTACCGTACGGAAGGAACAATGGGCTTTGCGGTGGAGCCGCAAAACAAAAATAACAAAAGTAACCAAAGTGGGCACTTGGTCACCACGCTTGGTTGAAGAACAATAAAAACAACAACAACAACACAAGGTGACCTTACAAACAAAAAAAGGAAGTTGGAGTATTAAAGGACTAGCCACAAAACCAATTTTGACCAAGTGAGGACAGCGAGTCACCACACTTGGTGAGGGCCAAAATAGGCCAAGGTTAAATGGTGTCAGACACCACTCGAGGTACCTTTTACAAGGCGATAGGGTGGATACGGGAATGCCGAAGATCAGCAATTTGTTACTGAGGGTAGTTAGTAAAAACTATCCCCAATAGTGGGTTGGCCCTGTAACGGGCTCTAGGGGAAGGGAGGGGAGGTAGCCCTAAAAAGGACTGTTTTGGTTGTAGTATTGCCTGGGTTACAGCCAATACTGCCAACACTGAGGGAGGGGATGAAAGGGAGGTGGGGGCATTTGGTGGTGCACCCGGAGTAACTCGACGGGTACACGCACAGCCTACCTACTCGGCGAGAAGGCACTGGCTTTAACTGTGATAAACACTGGGTTTAAACAAAGAACACTTGGTCACACTCGGGGCTCTGAGGTAGAGGGGCGCGGGGGGTAGCTCAATGCGCGACACGACCGTCTCCGATCGTGCCACTGGCTGAGTTTTTATTTGGAATACTGTACATAGTCCTGGCCAAAATTGAAATCCTCCTCTATAGTTATTGACGTTCATTCATACACGTGTTGTGACGTTGTACAAAGCAAAGAAACAAAGTGGCAACAACGCACATAAGAAAACCACCAATCATAAAAATGGTGGCCTCTCATTGGTCCATTTGAATCAGATCAACATTTGATGGAGCGGATTTGTATAAAGAATGTTATGAATTGATCGTATTTGTGCTCTTAAAGGGACAGCGATTGTTGATCCGAGCGGAGCCACATTTGTATGCAGGGTCATACATTAGATCAACAAAAGCTGTCGGGATCAACAATTGCCAACGGATCAACAATTAACTGATGCTACAACCCGTATGATCAATTTTTGCCGAGTTGATATATCTATATATATATATATATATATACATTCTGTACCAAACAATTTACGCAAATACTTAAATACCTACTCCTCTCAATGTAACGTATGATTGCACTTCTTTCCAATTTACATTTAAATTCATAATAGTCCATTACGTAATCATAACGTTCAATGACAAGAGTATGAATGAGATGGCTAATTATCTCCAAACAAACCATAGTTACTTATACATAGATAGATAAAACATAGTAAAATCATTCCTTTGTTTAAATCAGGGGAAAAAACAGACCCCACAAATTATAGACCTATTTCAATACTGCCGGCTCTTAGCAAAGTTTTTGAGAAACTTATTCTGAACCAACTAATGTCACATTTTAATCTGAATAAGCTATTTCACAGCAGCCAATTTGGCTTCACCAAAGGTCGCTGTACTGCAGACGCTGGCACTACTTTAGTAAAATACATTTTTGATGCCTGGGAGCAGTCCCAAGACGCCATTGGTGTCTTCTGTGACTTATCTAAGGCTTTTGATTGCGTCAGTCATATTAATTTGTTGAATAAGTTACGCTTTTACGGGATAAGAGATCATGCTCTTGACCTTATCTCGTCATATCTTTCCAATAGAACACAGCGAGTGGATATTAACAGAACACAGTCGTCCGGATCACCTGTTGCTATAGGTGTGCCGCAAGGTTCAATTTTAGGCCCGTTTTTATTTCTGGTCTATATAAATGATTTGCCCTGTATTGTGCAAGAGAGGCATAAAATAGTTTTATTCGCAGATGACACCTCACTCATTTTTAAAGTAGATAGGAAGAAAAATAACATGGACGAGGTTAACAATGTACTTTCTACAGTTGTTAACTGGTTTACGGCTAACAATCTACTTTTGAATTCTAAGAAAACTAAATGCATGAGGTTTTCACTCTCTAATGCACCACATGTAGACGATATCCAGGTTAAATTAAAAAATGAAACGTTAGAATTTGAGGGGAAAACAATCTTCCTAGGCTTTACTCTAGACTCAAAACTGCGTTGGAACGAACATATCTCTTCCTTAGCAGGTAGACTTAGTTCTGCAGCATATGCAGTAAGGCGTATTAGGCAGCTCACTGACGTCGAGACGGCCAGGTTAGTCTATTATAGTTATTTCCATAGTGTCATGTCTTACGGAATTATACTTTGGGGGAGAGCAGCTGACATTCAAACCATCTTTGTGCTGCAAAAGCGGTACAGCCCGCTTTTGCAGCACAAAGATGGTTTGAATGTCAGCTGCTCTCCCCCAAAGTGCAATATATCAACTTGGGTCTCGGGTCTCCCTTAGAGAAAAATTCAAGGAGATAAACATTCTTACCGTTGCGTCACTATACATATTTGAAAATATCATGTATGCTCGTAAGAACTTGCACGACTTTAAGCATAACAGTGATGTTCACAATTTTAACACTAGGAATAAGGATAAACTTTTTGTTACTGGTTACCGTCTTCGTAAAGTGAGCTCTTCGTTTGTTGGGAACTGTATACGATTTTATAACAAATTGCCTTCTGATGTTGCTAATATGCCATTTAAAAAGTTCAAGTCGTTCATTAAGTGCCGCCCTTTAAAGAAGGCATATTATTCGGTGAAGGACTTTTTAGATGATAAGAATCCTTTTAAGCCAACTGTTTAGGTTATTATTATTGACTAGTAACATGATATGTGTCTCGCTGGGCAAATACTCTTTTTTTTTTCCTTCACTACCAAATTTGTCCAGCAGCTGGAGCATGTCATGCTCGCTTTAAGGTCCTTGCTTACAGCGGCGTCGTTGATCGGGTCGCCACCTTCCCTAAGAAATGGTTGAGGGAGGCGATGGCTGAGATACGCGTCACGCTCGTGAACGGGTGCTGTCTGTGGGGTCCGGTCTGTTCATGCTTGCAAGGACGTTTAAAAATAATCATTAGCTTTAAATATATTACTAAGTCAAACATTTTAAGCGAGAGACCTCATCATGTTCTTATTGACATGTATTAATGAACTCTTTTATACATGATGTATTTCATTATTTATTGACATTTTGAGACTGTCGACATCTATGGAATTTATATTATTTGACAATGGAGGCCATCTCCATTTTTTTTTTTTTTTCTGGACCCTTGGAGACTATACATCTCTAAGATCTTAGATTTAAGTTTAAGTTAGGGACTATACATCCCTTCAATGTAATTGTAGTACGTACCTATATGTATATTTAATACATGTAATGTAAATGTTATAACTATGTGTAAATTTTGAAAAAAGGCCTTCTGCTTGAGTTTGTTGCGGCGCTTCTTCTCAAGCAATGGGTCTAGGAAGCGCTAGTAAATTCTTTTCTGACGTGTAAAAGTGCCCCTATGTGGCCAATTTGCTGAATAAATGATTGAATTTGAATTTTGAATAGTTGAGGCTATCGTAATTATGTTTTGGTGGGAGCATGTCAGAATTGCTGACAGCGCCATCTAATTTGTTTTAGCTTAACTAGATGGCTTAAACAGCTACATAGGTGAGCAAGTTAGATCTTAGTTTTAGAACATAGTTCATAAGTCACCCGCTAGATGGCGTTGTAAATAAAATAGCAAACTTAATTTAGGATAAGAATTTATTCGTTCACTTTTCCAATACATTTTGACTGAACTACACGCCGGCCTTTCAATTCTCCGCATCTGCCCCGTCCACGAAGAAACAACACCTAATAAAATAAATAGCAGTCCAGTTCAGAGAATTTATTCAAGAAGGACACGGGGATACCTCCCAATAATTCCAGAACTTCTGAAACCTCAAGTAATAACTGGTGTTACAGATCAAATAGAACAGACTAAAAAGAAAATTAAATACTATCATGACAAAACAGCAAGAAGCCCACTAACTTTAGAAATAGGCCAGCCGGTTTCAGTTTAGCTACAACCAGCGGTGAGCACTGGACACCGGGTACTGTCGCAGATATTCTATCCGACAGGTCGTATGTAGTTAATGTCGGTGATACCCTGTATAGGAGAGACTTGTTACACATCCGTTCCTCCTCCTCACAGAACGCACAAGCAGACTGCACAGACAATGACGACCATAGGACTGACACCAATTACAGACAAATTCCTGACTCGCACCCAGATGTTTCATCAACTAACAGTAACCGAGTTCTACCACAATCCGAGCACACTACACACACAGTACCTAACCAACACAAGCAACCAAGAACTCCTTACTAATACTTGTAACTCTAGCATAATAGACAATATGAATACTGAGAATGAACATAATTTAAATTGTAACTCTAGGTCATCTTTCTTGAATGATTCTCAGAATGTAAGCATTAGTCCCATTCCAAATAGACCTAAGAGAAAGACCAACAAACCGGTCCATCTGAAAGACTATGTTTGTGAATAAATAATGTTTATATTACCTGATTAGTGATTACTTATGTGTATGTGTTCTTACAGTACTTCTTACATTAGTAGTTCTTACATTAAAAGATTTGATAGGCATAACTGGCAAATCTGGACACTTGTTTTTTAAAACATTATATAACTCTTCCGAAATGCAAGTTATATCGCTCCCTGTATCTAATAAACCAACAATTTCATAGTCAAATACTCCCAGCAACAGTTCTGATTTAAAGTTTTCTCGTCTATTTTGTTCTAATTTATCCTCTTCGAAAACAGATGTATTCACTTCATAGCTTACTCCTTCTGATTGTGACTGCTCTACTTTTAATTTTAGCAAATCGACCATTTTCTTTTCTATTAATATTTCTTTTGGATCATTATCTCTAAACCCTAATCCTTCATTTTTCTTCCTATCTAAAAGTTTAGTCGCTATTGGTTGTTTTAGACCAGAATTATTTACTCCTAAAGCCTGACCTGCCGTCCAACCCATACTACACATCAATCGTAACATCTTGTCCCCTATAGTTGAAGCTGATTTGGAGACAAATTTATCAGCCTCCCCTAATTTAAATCTACTTGTTGAAAATCTTCTCCAGTAGCTTCTTCATAACTTATTAAATTTCGACCCTAGAATGCTGTACGACACGAGCGGTGCGGATGAGGTCCTAAAAATGTCGTGGCGAGTGGTTGAGGGAAGAATATACTTTTCGTTCGCAGGCGATAACGCCTTGGGTTATTCGCACGACTATAATACATATATGACTCTAATTAAGAGTAACCACTTGCGCACACCGAAGGGGCAGTTCTATGTGATAGAAAAAACTAGGGCCTACACTGGATCTGTGGAGGTACGTCTAACGAGGGCTTCAGTCACACCGGATTCCCTCGAATGCAGCCTTATCTCAAGTTACTGGTTGCACGACGAACCGGAAGTTGTACATGTAACGTCGTGGCGACCACGGTCAACAGCTTGCGTGAAGTCGTACGTCGGCCCAGCCTCAATGCGCTTCGAGCGCGTGTACCTATGTGTTCGCGCCGCTTAATGGACTTAATACTCAAACATTGCTTGCGTACAGGAGATAAAACGTTTAATCTCAACGACGTGTATTCAGCGGCGGCCAGTTTCGCGACGCGGTTGACTATAAACGGTGTATCCATTTACACCGATAGATACATGTCACCTGATGACCTGTTGCAGGTTGTCCTGGCCGCCTACGCCATCACATACGCAAAGGGGTACGCGGCGGGACGGACCTTGCAGGCCTTCACGCACGCCGAAAAAGAGATGCGAGCGTACGAACGCATGCAGATGTGGGATGTGATGCGATACTGGTTAGCCGGGGGGGCCTTGGCGAACGCCTGTGCCGCGGTCGGAGGGTACTGGAACGACTTCGTCACCCGCGTCGCCTCTACGAAGGAGAGGGCCACGCAACTAGAGATACAGATTTTTCAGTCTGTGCGCGAAGTAACCATCGACGAAATGATCTCTCTCGGCGACTCGGCAGTCTTCTCTTCAATTTCGGAAGCTGGAGACGATCTCGACACTTTACTCGACCTCAATGTTAAGGAAATCGCCGTGGATCCGGCGCCAGGAAATCCAAATACCGAGGCCGTGGAGAGAATATTGGACGTGGTGCGGCGCTCGACTCCATCCGCTGTAAGGAAACCCGTGTCGTCAAAGTCACGAAACGATCCTACAGTTATTACAAACGGCAGAAGGAAGTCACAACGCGCGCTGAGTACCGCGTATCGACAAATACATCGCCTGGACGCTACGCAATTGTCACCGGACCAGCGTTCGGTGGTCTCGTCGCTGAAGAAAGGATTATATGAGTGCGACAAACACGAACTGGTTCCGATGCCTGGTGACGGGTACTGCGCGTTTTACGCCATGCTATACGTCATCGGGTTGGACGTAAGAGATCTTGACGTGGTGGACAGGCAGGGCGTGGCGGAGAGTTTCAGACGAGCCCTTTATCTCGCGGCAGGTGACCAGGAGCCGGATAATAGGAACCTCCTGGCACCAATCACGGCGGAGACGGGACTGGCAGGTTGGGGCACGGACGCGAACTTTGGTTTACTGTGCAAACTTGCCGGCTGCAGGTTGTGCGTGCATATGTCGACCTCGGATACTCAGACGGGTGAGGTTACGACAATGGGCTATGGGGACGCTTACGGTCTCGACTCTGGCCCCATCGTGCACGTGCGGTGGACCGTCCCTGAAGGGGGTGGTGGTCACGTCGACGTGCTCATGGACGACCTGTCTGCAAATTTTCGAAATTTAGTACATATTGACTTAGCCGATTTCAAGCAAAAGTTGATATAGCCCCTGCTAACGCGCACAAACATTTCGAGTTTGTTGAATGAAAAGTCGGTCCCCGGTCATAATTTTTCGTATCATTTTGTCCTATTAGTAGCTTTCTAATACATTTCCGTCCTTTTCGTATATTTTTAATATCTTTCTGTCCTTTCCCTGACTTCTCTATCTCCTTTGTATTATTGTTATTGTTAGTTGTTGTTGTTGTTAGTTCGTGTTGTTTGTTGTTGTTATTGTTACTTGTTTATAGTTGTTATTGCGTGCTACACCATGCCGGTGATAACACCACTAACTACTTTGACGGATGTCGACATACATGTCGACATCGACTCGTACGCCATCCTGGCGAGTTCGATTGAACTGTTCAACCCAGGTGTTCGGGCTGAATTTTATGGCACGGACAGATATTATGCAGAATGTCGCAACGAGAAACTACTAGATGGGATTCGCGCCCGTTACCCAAATTTGGCGGACCAAAACAGCATAAAGTTTATCGAATTCCGTCTGTTCGAGACGGACACAGAGGTTGTTCGCGTTTTGTTGGCGTCATCTCGGCAGACAGATATAAACTATAGAAAATCTTTTTTCGAAAAGGTGTCCCTTCAATAAAAGATTTACCGCCGCGGTCGATGACCCGTAAAAACATGGGAAATATAAACAGCCTGAAATTCAATGCCAAAATAGGTATAATGGCCGGTGACTGGGCCTTATACAAGTCAAACTTTAGTCGCTACCTAGTCGATTTTCTGCGCGACGGGCAAAGTGCAATGGCATTTTTTTATGTTTGTGAACACGGACTAAAATCTCCGGCGCCGGCAGTACGTAACAGGCTTTATAGAGCGTGCTCCTTTGGTGACCCGAGGAGCGGCTTGCTCTTTGTGCAATTGCACTCAGGGCCAACGCTCGATCCCAAGGGCGACGACTCCACCTTGCTGTTGGATCTCGCCCTTGTAAAACGTTTATTACTCGGGTCACCAATGCAGGTTTACAGGAAGTATTTCATGACCGGGCACGGTACATTCAGCGGCGTAAAGAGGCCGGAGGTATTCCCTATGGTCTCATACATGCAGGCGTATGAGACCACGAGCCATCTGATCCCCGCCCACGACCGACAACAAAGCATATTTTCGTTCGTTTTGACTAACGGATATAAAAGCATCAACGAAGAGTTAGCTAAAAAGAGCCGAATTTGGCTTCAACAGTTGCAGGCCTTCGTTGATGGCCAAAAAACGTCAGGGGACCTGCGAGTGGAGGTGGTTACAGAATTTGAAAATCTGGGTGCAGTTCCCGATAATTTTTTTGATGTTTTGGGAACAAGGGAAGGCTCCATCGGAAGCGTGCTCTCGAAATTTTTCGAGCGACAATGTGTCGTGCTAATGGAGGGATGGGCGGCATACGTCGGCAGCACTGGGGAGGTCCTGCTGTCGACTCTGGAGGCGGCCGCATGCAACACAGGGTTTTACACCACTAAACAGCAGCTTGACATTATTTATTCAAATGAAAATCTTTTATATTGCTGGGTAGAAGACAACCCAAATCGATATGACCCAACCGTGCGCCAAATGTTGAGAACCATATCCTTGAACGACACAACTAAACAGTTGGCGTACGGTAGGGTCATAGAACCAAAGTTAGAAAACATTTGCGTGCCGCCAAATTATGGTGAGGCACTAAGGTTTGTCTACGCCCAAGCGGACGAAGGCCGCCGCTGCCAGTGGCCCACTAACGAAAAACTCTTCCGGCTACTCGCCGCCGCACGGGAGTTTTTAGTGCAAAATCGCATGGTAAGCCATGCGGCGGCAAATTGCAACCCCCGACACGCTTTTGCAACGTCAACAAAAAGGGAAAAAGAAATGAGTAAACAAGTTTGCGGCACCGAGGTCGTGGACGCAATCATACGGCCGAGGCGGCTTCTGTCTAAATTCGTATTGGCGATGGTACCTTCGGTCGACGAGGCGGCAATCGCGAACTTCGTAACTAGCACTGTCGACACGTTTCCAAATTACTTTCTTTCTGCCACCTGCTCCAACCCAGGAGAGTATGTTAAGGTAATAAAAGACCTCAAAAAAATAGACAGAAGTAAGCACATGTCGGCAGTGCTAGTACAAAAGCAAAACTTGCGACAAAATATTATGAAAATGTTGGCTAAGGGGACGCAGACAGAGGACAGAGAACCACGCGTGGCCACCATGCGTGGCCACGCATGGTGGCCGCTGCAGAAGAGCCGCCGACCAACAGCCCACAAGCCGAAGATGAGGCATTGCTTGACACATACCGTCAGTACGCAATAGTCAAAAAACCATCGTCTCCTTCGGCTTGTGTTGAATTTAACATACCCCGCCCGAGTAGGAATCCATTTAAGGTCGTCCCCACGGCGTCCGCCTCCGTCGCCGCTTCCGCCGCCGCCTCCGCCACCGCGTCCACCACCGCTTCCGCCTCCACCTCATCATCTGCCTCCACAAAATGGAGCAGATAATGTGCACAGTTTGATCGAGAAAGAAATTAAAAAAAACGAAAAAGCTGGACCAATATACACACCATATCAGTACATCACATTAATTAAAAGTGCTCGAAAATCTGGAAAACCCTTCACAGTCAAAGAACTAAATCATCTGTTTTTTAAAAACCTTAAACAACTGCAAGAACAGTGGGGGTATAATTTTAATGAAAATTCAAATAAAGAGACTGTAAAGTGGAACGACATAAAGGTTCTGAAATTTGTCAAAAATGAAGAGTTCCTGTTTCACTATAAAACTTCCTATACAGGTACTGAATTTTCTACAGTCAACATGCGCAATAAGAGAAAGAAAATGTTCAATTCCGGCGATATTCAAATGGAATCCCTTTACCAGCAGCCGATTGCGTTAAAGGATAATAAGAAAAAGGATCTCAAAGATTTAGTTAAGAAAAACTTAATACCTCACTATTATGCTAGCTTTTACAATTCTTTATAATTTTATTAAACCCTGTGATAAAGGTACTTTTGAATGTGAAAAAATGTTCCTAAAAAGCTTTAGGTTTTATATTTTATTTTTGTAAGGGTCATAAAACCTGTTTTATAGTTACTATTTCAAAAGGAACAAATTATGGTTCCCAAAAAGTACGCATTTTCGTTGATTTTACACAGGTAAAAGGCCTGTTTTTTATAACTATTATAAGTATCAGATTCATGTGCAAATTATGAATACCTATGAGAAGTTTAAATATTTCGTTTTTATTTTTAAGGTTTAAGACCTGTTTTTTTTTTAAGTTTTACGAAGCTGTCTATTTTGTTACCAAAAATTTAATATATTTAAGATAAAAAGGCTGAATTAAATAAAAGTTAAAAATGTAACTGATGTTTTATATATTAGGTTTTAAGATTTGGTTAAAAGTAAACTGACACTTTATGAGTTATCTCGAGACTTATTATATTACATTTACTTTTAAACAGACCTATTTTGAAATGATACAAGCGATACATCATCATTCTTCCTACTAAAGTGACTTAATTATGAATATTTTTTTGAAAAGCTTTTTTTTAAATGATTTTTAATAATTAATCAAAATTGTGTAGGGGTAGTAGAACAAAAAAGAATCAATCAAACTAAAACAATTGTTACACGTCAAAATAAACAAGCGATATTTGACAGCTAATGTCATCTACCGATGAGTAGATGTAACATCTCTTTGGTTATATTTTTTTATGATCAGGCAACTTTGAGAACGCTGAGCATAGACGCTAGTGCCATCTGTTTAAATGAGTGTATAACAATCCAACCAAATTATAAACAATTTTCTTTGTTTAATTCTAATTCTTTCTTTTAATACCAAATCGAAATCTTTTAACAAAAAATAATAATAATCAACCATTCAGCATAGACTAATTGCTTTTCAATCTTATTTTTTTTTAAATTCTAGTCTATGCTTCCCTTTTAGTTTGTCTCTGGTCGTTACTAATAACACAGTGACGTTTAACCTAACTTTTATCGTCGTGAATCGATATCGATCCACGGCATTTATCATCTGTTTTCGTTAAAAATCAACTAGCTTTTGTCGCAATCTTTACATAGAACGCAACACGAATACATGTCAAGCCTGGTTACGGAAGTGTTTGGTCGGACGGGCTCGAAATCTCGTTTCAGTGCAAAGCAGTGTCACCAAGTGAATCCATCGACTTTGTTTACGTACTCTACGGAGGTCACGGACGACACTATAGCAAGGATGATGAGACAGAATTCGCAACTCGCCGGAGGACGGCACTTTATCTTTTCTGGACCACCGTCGTAACATGACGTGAGAAAGGTCGGATTAAATTCCTGGTCCCAGCTTTGCGTCGGCCCGCCATGGCCATTTTTATATAATTTAACTTCAGTATTTAATTCCTTTGTGGAAATCAACAATTTAATTCGGTGAGTGCCTTTTCCTTTGTTTTACAATCGGCTTCGCGCCGTGTCTTTGTGTCTGATGCTAACGAAGCGCGTTTCCTTTGTCCACAGCATTATTACCTGACAATTAAATGTCTCATTTTTGAAGAAATCAACTGTAGTTGTGAGAAGCAGGTTTCATCCAGCAGCGGCTAAGCATTAACCTTACGTGAACCGAGTAAGCATACCCCCAATCAATTTCTTAGTTTTTTTTTTGTTGAAACTGTCAGCCATTTTGTTGCAGATTTTTGATCTTTGACTTGACCTTCTAGAATCTTCCCCTTTCAGGTCGAAAGCTTATTTTTGTGCATTCCTAGCCTAATTCAAACAATACTTTTCAGACTAATCGTTCGGTTCTTTGGTACGGGCTACCTTCGGGCTGAGGCATACGGAGATCCTGCGCTGCTGTGCTGCATACTTATACTTCTGCGTGAGAGACACCGAGGCACTGCGGCTGCAAGAAAGCGCACAGAGGAAACCAGCGAGAGCCTGTCGCGTTGACCCCTGCTTTTCCTTGCCTTCTTGCCGCACGCACCTATCATACACCGCCTGCCATACAAACATCAAGTGACATCTTTCCACATTTATCTCAGCATCTGCACAGCACACGGCAAGACATTCTCCTTTTCCAAATTAATTTCACACTTCGCCCGCGTGGAATTCGGTTATCGCGTTCCCGCGGGAACTATGCATATTTCTGGGATAAAAATTAGCCTATATGTCCATCCCCGGGAGCCCAAATTTTATCTCAATCGGTCCAGCCGTTTTAGCGTGAAGAGGTAACAGACAGACAGAAAGACGGATAGACAGACAGACTTTCGCATTTATAATATTATATAATATAAATATGGATAAATTGTGTAATTACGTTGATAGTAATTAAAAAATGTATGTGAATAAAAGCTTGTTTTTAAAAACGGTTTTTAATAATTTATTATAATCTGATGTTAAACTTTTATAAATAAATAAATAAATTATTATTATAGCTTGGCAAGCGGTACATTTAATCGTATCATCTTACATTAATTTATTTGTACATTTAAAGCACTTCAGGATTTGTTTTGTTCGTGTGATTGCAAAACTAAAATGTAGGATATTAAAATCCTGGTACTGGTAACCCGAAAGTCCTTTCAAAATAGTGGGCTGACCATGGAAGTAGTAGCTAATAACTGAAACTACATCTGTGACCAAATTTTGTTCGTGGTGCGCGGGGGTTAGGGGCCTAAAAAATAAATAAATAACCTTACAACGAGAGATAAAGACAAAAGAAGCCTCTTGCGAAATTTTGGGAACATTTTTCTAATTGTGAACTAAAACGACGAACGAATTCGTGAACGAGTTCATTCCAGTTATACTACTTCCACGGGGCTCACTTGAAAATCAACCCTTGGCTTGGAATCTTCTTGGATCAACCTGATTTCTTGTCTTGAAGAGGCGAATACCGTGAAAATTGAGGAAAAAAACAGCGTTTATACCAGATTTTGTTACGAAAACTAACGTTAAAAGTGATAAATTCTTACCGATTTGTGTTCGAGGTAGTGCAATTCGACAGATTTTTCTTGAATGCAAGTACGGCGTAGGTGAGGAAGAGTTGTTCTTAGGTGAGGGCTATTTACGACTTCGAGGGTTATTATACTTTAGGATGTAATTTGTAAATAATTTGACATAGCACTTATTTATGTTGTTTATGTGGTTCAATTCATTGCCATATTCTATCCAGAGTATGGTAATTTACTATCTTGGTAGATAAAGCAATAGTGTATGTAGTGCCACAACATTGTCAATTTACTTTAATGTAGGTAATCCAATAAGTATCTAAAATGAAATACAAATTTCGAAACGGAAACAGTCGATTTATGTTTTCCTCGATTTCCCAAAAAAGGTTCATAAGCCTTTTTAAAAAAGACACTCCGTCATCAATCCTCAATGTAAATTGGCAAGCGTGGAGTAATATAACTTCTGAGACTATAAATGTTTTACTTTATTTTTCCAGGAAAAGATGCCATTTAAAATTATAGAAACTATAGACCTTTCTCTATAGTTTCTATAATTTTAAATGGCTATAGAGAAAGGGCAAAAAAGGCTTTGTATTATACCAAGTTTGTGGGAATCAAAAGGCCAATTAAGATGGCCCAGAAAGCGATTGGAAATCGACAAATTGCTAAGGAGTGAAAACTCCAAGCCTTTGGAAAATTGGTCTTTGTCCGAATGCTGTGTCAAAAGATCACTATTTCATTGCATGTTTGAGAAAAGCACTATACATACATCGGCGGGGAACGGAAGTTTTCGGCCTCGTAACTATCCGGCCTCACTACGTTCGGCCGTATATAATACTCGGCCTGCAAAATCCTCCTTCCCGGCCTCTGTAGTAATGTACTATTGCGAGCGAACAACTTAGAAAATGAATCCGACCGCCGCAAAGTTGCCATATTTTTTATAGGCACGGAAGCTTTATCCAAATTGTATTCATTCAACGTGGATATCGACGTAATCGCATTCGGTAATCGATTAGACAGATTTACGAATCACTTTAAGCCACAAATAAATATCAACATGGCATGACATAAACTGTTCAACCGCAGACAAGGCACAGACGAGCCAATCGATGAATACGTGACGGATTGGAAAAACAGGATGACAGTGAAATTTTTCTATACTAGAAGATATTTTTAGTTGAAATCTGCATGCATCAAATCAACCCATAACCACTCACTTTTGACAACTACGTTTGCCAATTCCATCATCGCAAATTGTTAACTGTAGTTAACAATTTGTCGAACAGTTTTTGCATTGTCTTTGAATCATTTTGTTTTTTTTTTTCTTTCGGTTTGCCTTTGATTGTTTTTGTTTTCTTACGTCATAATAATATATTCCAGAATCAAAACGCCAACTCGTCGTCGTCCCACCTGCTTCACCTCTCTTTCTGTCGATCAGTCTCTACCGCCGTCACCAAAAAGAATTATTCGTGGTTTAGGTAAGTTCACATAACTTTAGTTAGCCCACTATAAGAAATCATCCCCATAAACATCTTTCGATAGTCGGCTTCCTGTGATGTGACTGAAGGGTGAGGGGAATGGCGTTATGCACTCTCTGTCGCGGTGAAGCTGACTCGAAGCCGACGCTTAAAGACGCCGAGGCGCAATTTAGGGGGGCTATTGGGCATAAGCAATAATCAGAACTTCTGCTCATTTACCCTTAATATTTTTTGCTGTACAGATTTATATACAAGCAAGGCGGATGATATTTTCGATTCACGGCGGCGAACAGAAACAGATGATATAGATAGTGATGTTGAGGAGGATAACAACCTGCTGCAAGATTATGCGGGTTCGGAGGCGGTGAGAGACGTACTAAAACCAGCAGCAGAGCAATGGCTTAATACAGAAGATGCTGACGCAGACAAAACGCTAAGGGACTTACTGCCAATTGACCACCTGACGTTTACTGGAACAGTGACCCCAATAGTTTTTCCGATAAAAGGAAGGAGTTTCGCGTGACGGCAGGACCAGTCTTTACTTTGACAGAGGATATGACTAGCACTAGAACTTTTTTTTATTTTTATGACGACCTTTTGGACCTGATTGTGACGCAGACTTACGACCATGCCAGACGAATGATGGGACAAGCAGACTAGTACTCACGCACGCGTAAGTTTTTGGAAAGACACGGATCGGGGTGAGATAGTCGTTTTCTTTGCAGTACTCATTCACCAAGGATGTGCTCCATTGAGTGTTGAGGTTGATTATTGGAGAGAAAACGGCTATCTAACCTTAAAGTATTTTAAAGATATTATGTCATACAACCGATGTTCTATTAAAAAAATATATGCACTACACAAACAATGACAGACCAATGACGGAACGGACTGTTGACGAAGAAAACCTCCGGAAGATATGGCCCTTGCTGGATCACCTTAATAGGAAATTCAGAGAGATATGTCTTCGGGACAAAATAGTCTCAGTCACCATAGTAAAGCTGTTGAATTACTATTTAGTGAACAGAGAAGAGTTATTTGAGTTATTCACAATCACTGGGTTCTGTATTTTGTGGTCCGTGTCGTATCTTCTTGTCTTGACAGCGGAAAAACTTTCTTCTTAACATGGATTTAGTGACTGGAAACATGCGAACGAAAGAATCCATCGTCATGAATCTAGTCTAGGACACAAAAATTGAATTCTAAAATTAAAAAAAAAGCCGGAACAAATCAAATCTAGAGTTGATTGAAAGTTGTATGAGCAGTTAGAAGATGAAAAAAAAACTGGCGTAATGTGTTGCTTAGAGTGGCAGTCGCTGTAAAATCTCTAGCTACGCGTGGGCTATCGTTCCGTGGGAAAACCGACAGTAGAAAATATTTTAGTAGTAGTAGATGACTAAAAGTTTTAATTGTTATATAAAAAGAGTTATTTTTGTACACATTTGAATTGCTAAGAGGTAGATATAATTTATTTCTATCTCGTTGATCTGGAAAATACTTGGGCATGTGTGGAGAAGTAATTAGGATGATCCTTTACAAATAATGCAGGCTGTTTAATATACATGCACGGTAGAGGCAATACTCGCGTGGCTTGAAATAGTGGCTTACATGGTGCCCTTACACACTGCTCTTATACACTTTTTAGGGTTCCGAAGCCACAAGGAACCATTATAGTTTCGCCATGTCCGTCCATCCGTCCGTCTGTCCGCACTATTGCTCAGAGATGCTTAGTTCTAGAAAGCTGTAATTTGGCATGAATATACATATTAGTTACGCTGACAAAGTGGTACATTAAAATTTTGAATTTTTTTTTTTATAGGGTACCTCCCGTAAAGTGGTTTTTTTTTCTTGCGTACCCCATGTTGCGGCATTTCGTTGAATAGGTCTTAAAAAAATAGATTGGGTTTGTCAAAACCATTTTTTGATTAAGTGATGCGTTTATGAAATATTAAGCTTTAAAGTGCAATTTTTTGTTAGTCGCGTGTCCCCCCTCCCCCCCCCTGCCTGCTAAATGGTGGTATTTGGATGGCTGAAAAAAATCACGGTTGTGGCATATATAACGTAGTTGAAAGGAAAACTATCACAGCTAAGTAGGCTGAACAAACTTACGAGTCATAGTCGACCAACTTATGAAATGATTAAAACACCAATGTTTTTTCTCGAACGGCAGGGGCGTCGGGCGGGCACGTCATACCACAGGCTAGCTAGATTCTAATAGGTCTTAGAAAGATACTGTGGGCATCGTCAACTTCGGAACCCTATACTTTGCGCGTGGCCCGACACGCACTTGGCCGGTTTTTTGAGCTAATAAAGCTTTATTTGTATCCAATGAGTTTCCCCATAATAATAGCCCGTAACTAAACATAGATGACACGTAGCCATGGAGCTGTGAGCGCAACGTCCCTAGAGCAAGTGTTACTTTGCCTTCGTTATGCAAAAACAAACCTATGAAGTTTACCACAGATTTCGGATATGTGACATTTCTAATTGCAAAATCGATCAATGGTAATACCAAGAAATCTCGTAGTTTCTATTTCTTCTACTTTCTGATTTTTACAATGAACATGTACATCGTGAGAGCGGCCCCCGCTGTGTGTTTTAAATTGCATTAAATGAGTTTTGCTAACATTAATTTTTAAATTATTATTATTAAGCCACTCGACCACTCTATTGAACTCTATTCATAACGCTATTAATTTCGTTATTGTAACTATGTACATTATCGGATTTGACCACCAATGTAGTGTCATCAGCAAACATGATACAATTATGATTCAAGTGCTGCGGCAAGTCATTTATGTACAGTAAGAACAACAACTACTACTACTACAACAGCCTATTTACGGCCCACTGCTGGGCACAGGCCTCCTCTCATCACGAGAGGGTAAGAACAAACTAGTCCGTAACTAGTCCCAAAATTTGTACGACAGCTGCTGATCGTCTTCATTGCAATGAAATCAATGAACAGATATTAGAATACTTTAATAGTTTGCCAGTTCACATGAGATGTGCTGCACATACGTTCAATTTGGTCGCTATCAAGATGCAGATGCTGCTCTACATATAACTGTTTTCAAGACTCCCTACAGAAGTGCCCTAGCCAAGGCACGTACTCTCTGGAATCAGCAATCACGTAGTACGGTAGCAGCAGATATCATTCACGCTGAATTGGGCAGACGACTTGTCCTTCCAAATACGACGAGGTGGAACTCTCTGTATGATGCTATTGTCGTTCTCAACGGTATATTGGAAACAAAAAGGCCTCCTCGTCACAGGGTTATGACTCAAACAAAAATTCCAACTTTCAAAGACCAAGATGTGACTGTAATGAAGGAATACGCAAAGGTATATGCTTTCCACATCATATGAATCATATCAATACTTATATTAAATACTTATTTACAGGTTATGGCACCTGTCGCGAATGCCCTCGATCGTTTCCAAGGATAAGCTCAAGCATATCTCGGATCACTACTACCGACGATTGCAGCAACTGCCTATAAATTAAAATATATTAAATGTAAGGGCCTAGTAAATTGCACAGCTTTAGCCAATGCCTTATTAAATGGCATAGAGAAAAGGTTTGGACCACTCCTGAATGATGAACAGTGTTGGGGGAGAAGTACACCCCCACCAGCAACAAACCCCCCCACTCAGCCACCACCATCCCCCGCCCCCTTTCGAGGGCTTTGGGGGCTGGGCCGCCACAGGTCCCTACCGCCAGCGAGCCATCCCTGTCCCCGACCCAATACATACAGACCGAAAAGGCGGCACTGAAAGAACTTGAGAGGGACAACCTATTTCTGGGAAACGTCAAAGGCCTGGTCTCGAAGAAGAGAAAGAAAAAGGCTCCCGAAACCGCTTCCCGCAAAAGACCTGCTGATCCGGAGAAGCCAGGACCCTCGGGCGTCGGAGGAAAGAGAAAGGCCATAGAGGAAAAACCCTCCGCCAAGAAAACTTCCAGCCTGCCGGGCACCTCCCCGAAGCCGCCGCCCCCAAAAACGAGCAGGAAGCTTTCGACCTCCTCCCTCGAGGGTGACCGGTTCATTCAGGAGTTACAGCGAGAGGTGAAGGATCCGAAGAATCGAGAGAGGATCCAGGAACTCCTGAGGATCGCCGAGGCAGAAAGGGTTCGAAGATCTGCTTCAGCGGAGTCCGAGGCGTCTGTGGCTTCTGGAATTACCAAATAGGGGTTCCTACTCAATAAAAGTCGTTTTGAATTTGGCACTTATTTTATTTTCCCTACGGGGAGCCAGGAAGGAACGAGGGTTCCTCCGAACCCCGCTGATGAGACTCTGTGGCAAGAGTCGAAAGGGGAATTCGAAGGGGGCTGCTTGAGCGGCTCGCGGGATCGGGTTTCTTCGACTCCCTTCTCCCCGAGCGCTGGCCCATGGATGTCTCTCCAGAGATGATTTGCCCCATCTGTTCGGACGGCGCCGCCTCCTCTGGCTGACTTGTGCCCGAGAAGAGCGTCTCATGTTCCTTACCGGAGCCCCCCCCCCCCTAATTACAACCACCTCCTGGGTCTTTTACCCCAAATCTCCTCCCCCGGAAGCCCCGAGAGGCGGGAAGGAGAAATCGAAAAAATATGAAGATTTTAATACCTTCCTCAAGTTCTTCAAAAATCAAGTAAGACCATCAGCAGAAAATAAGGTATTATTTTTATTAGATAACCACGCTTCACATTCAGCAATCAAAAATATTGATTTTTGTAAAGAAAATGGAATTATACTATTGACTTTTCCTCCTCATTGCACTCACAAGCTACAGCCACTGGATAGAGCTGTATTTGGACCAGTGAAAAAAGCACTGAATACTACCTGTGATAATTGGATGCGACTAATCCTGGGAAGGTCATGGCCATTTATGATATTCCTGGAAAAGTGAAACCGGCATTTGATGTAGCTGTCACATCGCGTAACATGACATCCGGATTTATTGTTTGGTGACTTTGGCCAGTTAACACTGAGACTGACTTTAGTTACTTCTGAGAGTTCTTCCACTGAAAATCCAGGCCCATCTTGCCCACATATAGTGACATCTGAGTATCCTGCCGCGGGAAACCCTGGCCCATCTATTACTTCTGCATTTAACACATCCTTGCTACGGCTAGTTCCAATCTGGCGACATCTAAAGGTTCAGTCGCAGAGAATTTTAGTTCACCCAGCTGTTCCGCAGTTAACAACAATTCTGGCCCGTCTAGCTCCTCGAACGGCAATTTCAGACGTGATGAGCGTACGCCAAGTCCTATGACTGTTGTTATAATCAGAGAGGAAAGTGAATTAACCCCTAGGAAAAATATGCCTGAAGAAGTTCCTGTTGCAAACTTATCTGAGCCTACGCCTGACACTTCCGCGATGCTGCCACCTATTGAAGCAAGTTTATCTACAGAATTGTTTAAAATGTTCAAAGATATACATGAAAATGTGAATGTGTCTTATGAGACCTATATAAATATTTTCAACAAGGAGTTCAATATTTCGTTTGGATATTCACGAGTAGATACATGCAGCTTTTGAGATGAGATTCGGGTCAAGATTGCCGCCTGCGTTGACGTGGAGCAGAAGCGCTTTCGCAGGGGTTGAAACACGAGGACATGAAACATAAGACAAAAGCTAATTTATTTTAAAAACGAAAGAGGCTCGCACGTATAACATCATCAAAAGATAAATTCCTTAAAGATAATTCCTTACTTGCTATTGCTATGGACTACCAAAAGAATATCTCTTTGCCGAATATATCGACGAACGATGTTTATTACAAACGTCAGCTTTGAATGTTTTCGTTCAACATCCATAATTTGGCAACTAAGAGGTCGTACTTCTACACTTATCCCGAGACTCATGCCAAAAAGGGCTCAAATAAAGTAACTTCTTTTCTTTTTGATTTTATCACAAAAAGTCCTGCAAACATCAAACATATATTCTGTGACTCATGTGGAGGACGGAATAAAAATTACAATATATTCAAATTCATACATTTTATTGTGCACGAACTACGTAGTATGGATTCCATTACTATGACATTTCCAGTGAGAGGACACTCTTATTTAGAAAATGACAAGAACATGGGTCTCATCAACCAAAAAACTCGAATGGAATTGCCTAGTGATTGGTACGATTTACTAAGGATTTCACGGCAAAATCCTTTTCCCTTTGAAGTTATAAAAGTTGAGAGTAGTACGGTAAAATCCTGGGTAAAAGAAAAATACATCACTAAATGTCCGTTCCCTATACAAGTACTGAAGGAGATACAGGTTCGTAAAGATGAGCCCTATGGTATTTTTTATCGAAAGGATTATAATGCAAACTGGGACCAAAAAGTTATTACGTACGTAAAAAACGAAATTCAAGATCTATTTGACTCTGCCGCTACTACAGGGGCATATTCTGAAAGCACAGCTACTAGCAATAATCCATCTTAATCCATGTTAACATATCCTGTAAACCTGATGAAATAGACAGTACTATAAATAAGCTTAATAAAGACCTTTCTAGTATTGCCAACTGGGCTTCAGTTAATTGCCTTTTGCTTAATCCTTGCAAAACTAAATACCTCATCTTTGGCACCAGGCATCAGCTGACTACTCTTAACCCCACAATGGATATTACATTGTTAAATGAGCCCATTGAAAGAGTGTATGAAGCTCGTAATCTTGGCCTTTTAATGGACAGTGAACTACGGCATGAAAAGCATATTGCAAAAATAATCAGTAATTGTTTTTATAGGCTTAAAGTCCTCTATAAGGTTAGGCCCTTTATTGATGAGAAACTGCGCATACAACTGGTTGAGTCACTAATTCTGTCTAAACTTAATTACATGGATGCTGTGGTTGGTCCGCGTCTCTTTGCAAAAACAAAGAGGCTTATTCAGCGACTTCAGAATTCTTGTGCTCGGTTTTGTTTCAGTGTTCCGTTGAGGGCCCATGTGACTCCTTTCCTTAACAAACACTCCATGCTCAAAATGCAACATCGAAGGAAGTTGCATTTGGCTTGTCTGCTGTTTGGTGTCCTTAAGCATGAAGCTCCGGCTTATCTGTACGACAAGTTGCAGTGGGTGTCTGGGCGCGGGTCCTGTAGGGCTAGGCAATGTCGTGCACAGTTATTTATGCCTCTGCATTCCTCTGCTGCTTTTCGTGGAAGCTTTAGATATGCAGCAACTAAATGCTGGAATAATATCCCTCCGCCTATAAGGAACCTGCAAAGCGCACAAAGTTTTAAATTAAGGTTAAAACAATTCATGTATGACCACCAGAATAGACAAGGTACTTTGAGTCACGACACTAGCTGCTTATAATTTCTTAGGTCAAATATTATGTTGTACAGCATGTAGGTACTTACCTAGGTTTCGTGTCCCTCTTGAAAAGTTGAAATACGTGGAAAGTTTCGCATTGAACTCTTAAGTATATCCCGAAAATTCGTACTCGTATTGTCCCGTGCCATTTATTATTATTTTTTTCTTCACGTTTTCCTGTTCATAAACAGTTTCGTTTCATATTTGTGCTTATTTTAGTTATAGGTAAATAACTTTTAAAAACCAAATAGAACATTTCATTAGAAAATAGATATTTGTACACTGTTGTTTTGTTTTAGAAATGTTTCTCTCTCATCGAGCAAGGCCAGCTAGCCAGAGGCCAGAGCACAGATTACTAAGGCCCAGAGGCCACAGATTAGTTATAGGTTACTCTTTATTTGTTTTTTTTTGTTTTTCTTTTGGGATGACATTTGTCAACGGCGTTGCCGTGTAAAATTCCATTTCATAATTTATTTTGGTGTTATTTGTTTTTTGAATGTAAATATTTTGTAATTTGTATGTATTCAGTGTACCGTGTGTAGCCGGTCGAGGTTTCAACCATTGGCCCCATCGGAAGACCAGCGCTGGCATTTCAATGCTAATGCTATTTTAATGCTAGCACAAGCTGAGTTGGGACCATTTCGTGACAGGCCACAACACTTTTGTTCTGTATAAATGTTGCTCTTTTTTTTGTCTTTTGTGTGTGTGTGTTGTGTAATGTCGTGAATAAATGTTTTCTTTCTTTCTTTCTTTCTTTCTATGTTCTACTGCTAAAAGGAACAATGATACTGAAGTTCACTGTGATAAAGTCATGGAAGATAGTTTTTCAAGTATCCAAATTCCGGGTGATCTTACCAATTTTTGAATGATATTATAAGACCACCGCTTCCTGATTTTGATATTAAGACACTATTGCAGACATCTGCCCATGGCAATAGCGTTAACTATTTGAATGCGAAGAAACGCAATATACTTGTGGACATAATCATAAAACATATATACACATACATAGTGAACAAATAAATATTCCATTTAATTATTATGTGTAGATTTCTAGAACAAAAAATGCCTACCTACTTAGCTGCATGCTAAATGCTGCAAATTGTTTTGTAAATACAAAGATATCTATTTAGTTAGAATTGGGTATTTTCCACCATTAACAAAATCGGTATATTGGTGTGTTGCTTTGTCCTTTTTCACGCAGCAACGGATCAATGAGATTTTTTGCACAGAGATAGTTGGAGGGTTGGAGAGTGACATAGGTTACTTTTCTGCCGTGCAAATCAAGAACGCAGTAAGGTCCAATTTTTTTTCTCAAAGTAATTTGTACCTTATTCAGAATCACATAAGGTAAAAATTACTTTGAGAAAAAAAACTAATGGTTCAGTAATTTTAAATGTCGGGGTTTGGTCAAAAATGTGTCAATTTTGGTCGAGGTATATGTAGACTTAAAGTACTGTAGTCGTATTGTAGTTGTATATAGAGTAAAAGTATTGTAGTTATATTGTAGTTGTATGTATACAAATGTTCTTCCGTACAAACTAAAGTAAGTTTTCCGTTTCTAGTAAACTGACACCAGAGGAGTACAACCTGATTTCAGCTAAAGTAGTAACCTTGTTTCCAAGTGAGAATACTGCCAGTTATTACATGAAAGCTGTCCCAACTGCAAAAACGACCAGCGGCAAATATATTCCGGCTAAGGGAAAATTAGTTGATAAAGTTAGAAACTTATATATCTGGAGAGAAGCACCGCACAGTCCGCACGAAACAAAACACAGAACCAGAAAATGACAAGGAAAATAATTTACTATACCCTGTTCGCGTTAAGAAAATAGTGACTCATCACCGACTGCCGGCCAAGCCACGCCCCCTAGCCAATTAGAACGCTAGAAATTAGTAAGGCGAGTTCACAGTGCTCAGTTGCAGTCAGACCTTCGAAGAGATCGGTTGTGTATTTTGCGTATTACTTGTTTAAAATTTTTGGAAAATGGATATCTCACCCATTAAAAAAAAAAAAAGTGGATCAATTATACATAGCGGAGAGAGACGCGTAATTTACAATGTTTTTAAGTATTTCAAAAAGACTGATTTAAATGAGACTGTGGAGAGCATAGTAATTAAAACTGCAAGTGCATGCGGTGTGTCCGAAAATACTGTTTATAAAATTATCAAAGAGCAAAAAGAAACTAATATATTGAAATCACCAGTGAAAAAAAGAGCTCGACTATCCACGGTCGATAAATTAGATGAACTCGACAAATGTGCCATAAGGAGAAAAGTACACTCTTTATATTTCAATAACGAGTATCCAACATTGGACAAAATAATGACACTTTGCGAAGCTGATGAAGAAATTCCTGTTTTCAAACGTACAACACTTCACAAAATACTGCACGAGCTTGGTTTTGATTTCAATAAACAAGATAGTAGAACATTGTTAGTGGAAAGAGAAGATATTGTTATATGGAGGCGAAAATACTTAAGACAAATAAAAGAATATAGAAACGCTAATAGAACCATTTACTATCTCGACGAAACGTGGGTAAACGCCGGACACGTAAAAACAAAAGTGTGGTTGGATACAACAGTCAAGAATAAAAGACAAGCTTTCCAAGATGGCTTATCAACCGGCCCAAAAGCTCCGACAGGGAAAGGGAAAAGGTTAATTATATTGCACATTGGCAGCGAAAAAGGATTCGTGGAAGATGGTTCACTAGTCTTTGAATCTAAATCTACAAAAGATTATCATGAAGAAATGGATGGTGAAAGATTCCTTAATTGGTTCAATGATACAATACCTTGAACCAGGAAGTGTGGTTGTCATGGATAACGCTCCATACCATTCGGTAAAAGTTGAAAAAATACCCACGACCAGTTGGAATAAGCAGCAAATAATAGAGTGGTTGAACAACAAAGGTATATCTATGGATATGAGTTATTTGAAAAAAGAATTATTATTGAAAGTCGCCGAAATCGCCCCACAATATAATAAATATTTAGTAGATGAGACTGCTAAAAAGAATGGCATTACAATTCTTCGTCTGCCGCCTTACCATTGTAAATTAAATCCGATCGAAATGGTGTGGGCCCAAATAAAAAATTATATTGCTGCGAATAATACTACATTCAAAATGAGTGACGTAAAAAAATTATTTTATGACGCAATCGCGTTAGTAGACGCCGATCGGTGGAAGAAATGCTGCGACCACGTGATACGCGAAGAAAATACCATGTGGAATTTGGATGACGTCATGGAATACGCAGAACAAAATTCATTTGTAATAAATGTAAGGGACGAATCTAGCGATAGTGATTAGCGATTTAAGTACTTAGTTTTAAGACAATTTTGTATTTTTATTTATTTTAGTATTTATTTTTTTACCATTTGTTGAAATGTGTTACTCTACTAATATAGCGTTTAAGTTGACATTAAAAAATACTAATATTAGTTTAAATTGACATTTTTAATTATTAATTATAATGAATATTTTATAACATGTGTAAAATCACTGATATTTTATTATTTTTCTATTACACTTATTTAAGGATTTGAAAAAAATGTTTAATTTCTCTCCATTATGAATACGCCCTTACCCTGCAGTTGCACTGATGAGTCACTATTTTCTTAACGCGAACGGGGTATAAGTATATTTGACGATCTTAAATATACTTCAAGTACCGTTTTAAGACTACCTTCTTTTGATTTTTAAGAGTTTTTATATTTTTGTTATAATGTCTTGAGACAGTAAGACTTGTTTTGTTTATTTGAGTCGTTTATAGAATACATATTTTGTAACTTTTCTTGGTGTAACGTACTTACTTCTCGGCAATGGAAACGGGACACTTTTTGTATAGAATTTGTTTACAAAGTGTACCTACCTTTTTGTTGCTCGTGAATAAGAGATTAAGCTGGCTCTAAGAGGAGTGTCCCTCGAGCGCCCTCTGTACAAAAGAAGTTTGTTATAAAAAATAATTAAAAATCATTCGTTATTTTATTTAAAATTATTTCTCATTGACATTAAAAAATGTTTTAAAATAATTTTTAGGTACATTGTTATACACATAGCCTTGCAATTTTTCCTTTGTTACCAATGGCCTTCTGTGTTACTGTCCCAATATTGTCAGTGTCGTTATTTTAGTTTTATTTCATTTCTATAATATATAAATAAATAAATCTGCTACCAGTAAACCAAATAAATACACAGTTACGATATAAGGTACATACATTTATTCTGATATGCTTACTTTACATTTTAAATAAAACTTTAAGTATATTCTGTGGTCAAAGTAACACAGAAAAAGTATCAGTACCAAATTTTTAAAGATAATCTATTATTTGACATAATATTTTCACTTCATTATATTAATTATGTAGTATATTTTTAATAGACACCATTATTGAGATATAAAACGTGCATATTTTAATGATATTGACCAAGAAAAAAGTAACACAATAAGAACCAATATTCTACCTTCCCTCAATATTTTGTGATTTTTTCGCAATAAACCTATTAAAAAACGGTTACTTGCACATAATCTAAAAAATCATTAAATATACTATCGAATTTCATTAATAATCTTTATATTATGGAACGGAACTTTATATTATGGATGGAACGGAACGCAGCCGTCAAGTGTAGACGTCAAATCGATACGTCGTATTATAAAATTAAATTAAAATACACAAATTCAATACTTATTGCGTTTTTTGTGCATTATTGTGTGAAGTGAACTCGGAATAACGTGGGATATTGTTTGTTACCCGAATTATCAAGGAACAAACAAGTTCTGAGCGTGGAAAGTGTAGCTGTCAAACGGTCAACGACTCAACGTTCAACATTTAAATTATTTCGGCCGAGACAGTGATTTTCTGCCACTACTTAAAGCAGGGGAGTGATTTGTTTCATAATTTATCAATTTTAAAGATTGTTAACACATTAAAGTCCAAAACAAATAGTCATATTGAACAAAAATCTAACATTAAAATTGCGTGATAACGTAAAATAAGTAACCTTGCTTGTAAATCTTTATTATAGTTCTTTCTGGTAGTGTACTGAGTCAATATGTTTTCAGCAGTGCCAACTAAGGTCGTCACTCGCAGTGCCGTGATGGACAGGCTTCGTAAAACTCAGCTGGAGTTAAAGACCGCCAACGAGCTCGTCGCCCGGCTCAACCAGGAGCGTGAGGTGGGGGAAGAGGAGAACCTACGCGTCGTTGGGAAAAACAAAACCCTCAAGAACGACCTTGCGGAGTTGGACATCGAGCTCGAAGACATACGGGCGGAGCGCGACCGGCTCCTGGCTGCTGAGCAGCAGAGCCAGCAGTGCCGGGACACACACGAGCAGGCGCTGCAGCGCATCCAGGACCTGGAGCAACTGGTGGAAGAACTGCAACTCAAACAAGACAGCGCTTGCAAATATTGTTCCGAACGGGCAATCAACGACTTTAGTCTGTTCGATGAGTTCAACAGTATTGATTCTAACCAGGTTCCACCCACTATCACAATTGATTTAACTAACTCTATTAATGTATGTCAGGAAGTGGACCACAATAAGATTTTAGTGAGGGGGTCAAATATGATAAAGATAAAGAAGTATTTAAGTTTAAGTAGATTTATAAAAAAATCAAAATCAGTGGTACAAAATTATAAAACCTTTTTAAAGTCATTCCATGACACATCATTAGTAAATGATCTTTTAATCTGCCAGCACGCCCTTGACTGCACTGGAGGATTTGAACTCCTCTTTTGATAAAATAAACGAACTAGAAGTAGCGCTACACTTTCACTAATAAAATAAGTTTTAATCATAAAACAGGTACTACATACGCGGAGAGATTGTTAAGATTACGCAGGTTACCATGTCCCTTTCGATTAGTTGAATTATCTCTATATTGACACACAATTTCTAGGTCTATTTTGTCATAACCAGGCAATACCCTACAGTATTTGAATAAGACTTTCATAGTTATCCCTATACGATATTTTATTTTGAGCGGTACAATAGTTTTTAGTAGTCTAACTTGTAGGTTATATATTCTATTTAGATAAGTCTTATATGTTCTTCCATAGCTGGACAAGCCATAACCAATGACAGAATCGGCAAGCGATTCATACAGTAGGCTAAGAGTACTATAGGGTAATTTATGCTTAAGTATATATGCAACAATGAGGTTTGTATCATCTGCGATAATAAGCCTAAATTAAGCGCAGCGGTCACTTAAGACAACTCCATTTTGGTTTCAGCCTTTGGTAAACGAAAGCCACTTAGTACTGATGAACAAGTTCCAACGCTACAAGATTTCTTGAAGGAATCAAAGAAACACAAGATAGTTTGCTTCTAGCATACAAAGACCACACGCCATCAAGAAATAGCTGACATCGTAGGCATCTCCTATGAAAGAAATCAAAACATTATAATCAACGAATTAGGTTTTTCAAAGGTGTCGGCCAGATGGGTTCCGAAGCTCCTTTCAGTGGAACAAAAAAATCACTCGTCTGACAATTTCAGCCTACTGTCTCGACCTGTTTGAAGCTGACCCTCAAGACTTTTTGGACGGATATGTTACAATGGATGAGACATGGGTCCAACACTACACGCCCGAGACTAAATAGCAATCAAAACAGCGGGCTCGTGCTTGATCTCCGTCTCCCAAAAAGGCGAAGGCCATTTTGTCGGCGAATAAAGTCATGGCATTAGTCTTCTGGGACGCAAAGGGTGTAATAATGGTTGACTATCTCCAGAAAGGTACCACTATTAACTCTGTTACTAATCAGAGTTTTATTCCCCGTGATTAAAACAAGGTTTAAAAAGGAAAAAAAGGGAAAATCGAAAGGAACACCTATAAAAAAAGAAGTTATCTGTAGTGAAAAGAAACTTGACTAGGCCAACTAGTATGTCAGTAAATAATGAAATACATAATAGTCTTTAAAAAAAAATCAGTTCATTACCACATGTCAATAAGATAATGATGAGGTCTGTCGCTTAAATATTTGGCTTTGTAATCCACTAGGAAACAGCTGATTTTGAGATCCTGAAGGGTCATTAGCACCTGAATATAAACTCCACAAATATACCTACACAAAGCAAAGCACACATAAAATGAGGGTTATCAACTCTGTGGCTCTAGTGAAAAGGGGTATAAGTCGATTTATGACAAAAATGGGTTTTATATACCAAAATTCTTAGAAAAAAATAACGCGTAGGTAGGTCTTATCGAAATTTAGCTATCTTACTGAATAAAAAAGTTATAGTTGTGCAAAATGATATAACTAAGACAAATTGTCATGACAAGTGGGGTATATGTCGACATATATTCTTATCAACATATCGTTACATCGTGGAAAAAGATTTAAATAAAGTTACTTTTTTGATTTGCTTATCTTTTTTGTATGTACGGAGTTATCTCCTTTTGTATCCCTAGAAAATGATTGATGATCAAAGATTCACGTCTAGTTTAATCAGTTTACACCTATAAAAGTACATCATTTAAGGATCAAGTCGATATAAATCAATAATCACAACAACATATTCATTATAATTAAGTGGAAAGAGATATAAGTCTATAAGCTCCTTTTCGTACTAAACAAAAACAATGTGAAAAATGATATAAGTCGACATGAACCTATCCATAGGTAATTAATATTAAGTGTAAAACGATATAAGTTTCGCCGACTGAGGTGGGGGGCGCTGCGCGGGGGCACCGACGCCCCGCGCCCGCGGGCTGTCGCTCTCAGTCGCCAGGGCATAGTGACGAGAATAAGGTGTGCGCGCGCACGGCAAAGGTCGACGATTTATTACGGGTGAGTTGTATCCCTTTTCACGATTTTTTTTTAACAATGCGATAAAATGTTCTATACTAGTTAGATACAAAATAAGATAGATCATTTTACACGAAACTAGTTTCGACTTGTAACTACTAATAGAATGTTGATCTAGTAAGAAACATGGCACGTCGACTCTTATGTTTAAAATAATTCTTTAATGGTATAAGAATGTCCGTTTTTGAGATTTTTTCCAATTAAGAATAAAACATTTTCTGTTTAGGATGGCAGGTAGAAATCGGATTCATCGAATGATCAATCTTATTGAAAAGGAAAATGAAGAGGCACGACTTATCCCTGAGAATGTCATAGCAGATAGTCCGAAGCCCTGTTGCTCGAAAGATTTACCAGAACCACAAATGTTTGATTTTACTGTATCAAACGGAATAGACAGCATAGAAGAATTGGAGCAAACAGTGAGCAATTTTTTAACAGATGCGGACGAATCGTTTTTGATTTGTTATGATATACTTTCTACAGTAATAGACTCTTTACCATGCTTCTTTATAGACTTCTCTGATAGTAGCGATGAATATATCCCAGAAACTGGTGACAGTTCTGAGTCAGACGGAAGAAACACGCGTCAAAGAAGTTCTAATAGAGAGAATGTCGTTATCCCTGATTCAGAACCAGAATCAGTGGACTCGGAACCTGAAAACAATCAATCTTTTTGGGATAGAGTAGGTGTTAAAGAAGGGCGTAAACGTAAGCCCAGGAAAAGTGAAAAGGAAAGAAGAACGGAACGAGAAGATAGAAAGAGAAGAAGAAATTTGGGGAAGAATTACAACACTAAAAAAGGTAAACAAGTAAAGAAAAGGGAAATAAGAATGCTTGGGGACTGCAGAATGAAATGTGCTTTAAATATACCAGAAGACTTCAGAAAAAAAATGTTTGATTGTTACTGGAATTTAGGGGATTACAATAAGAGAGTGCAATTCATTGCCAACCTGATTGTATTAGAAAATAAAAAAACACAGAAAATAAATACAAATAAAATTCGTCTGTTTGCCAACTCATATTATTTAAGATTTCAGACAGAGTCTTACAGAATTTGCAGGGGCTGTTTCTTAAAAACGTTTGATGAAACACCAAAGTTTGTGCAACTTGTAGCCGAAAAACTGAAGGTTAGTGAAGGACTCGTTCCTGAATCTCTTAGAGGTGGCCAGCCCAGTGCCTCAAAGATTAGCGACGAGAGACTTGAATCCGTACAACAGCACATTCTATCGTTTCCGGCCTTCGAAAGTCATTATGGTAGGTCTAAGTCAAAAAAGAAGTTTTTGGCCCCGCACCTGTGCTTGGCTGATATGTATAACGCATATAGAGAAGTCACTGAAAATCCAGTTTCATTAACTATTTACAGCTGGGTTTTTAAAAGCCAAAACCTGTCTTTCAAAAAACCATACCTTGATACTTGTATAAAGTGTGATACGCTAGACATGGAAATAAAGGCTAGTAAAGACGAAGAGAAGTTAGAAAAACAAAAGAAAAAAGCAGAACACGTTAAAAAAGCTGAAAGTATTTATGACAGAAAAACTCGAGACATAGAACGTTCCAATGTGAGTTCCGATATTTTAGTTGCAGCATTTGATTTACAGCAATGTTTGCCGACACCTTACGTGAAGTCAGGTGCTGTATTCTACAAACGCCAACTCTGGACTTAAAATCTGACAATAAGAAATTGTACCAAAAATAAATCGTACTGCTTTATGTGGCATGAAGGTATTGCGGGCAGAGGTGGCAACGAAATAGCATCCTGTGTGTACAATTTCATCATTAACCATGTACCCGATGGCGTAAAACAGTTAATTTTTTATTCTGATTCCTGCTTTGGACAGAACAAAAATATTAACATGGTGTGTATGTTTTTACTAGCGGTTCGCAACCATCCCAGCCTTGAAACGATTACTCATAACTTTTTCGTACCTGGACACAGCCACATGGAGTGTGACGTGGACCACGCTCAGATAGAGAAAGCAAAGAAGAAAACACAAATGGATATTCACCACCCAAGAGACTGGTACCAATTAGTACGCACATGTGGAAAAAAACACTATTTCACTGTCGTCGAAATGGACATGGATCTCTTTCTCAACTTTGCGAGTCTGCTTAAAGGGCCTTTTGTACATAAAAAAGTTGACGAAGACAAAAATAAGTTCTTAATATCGGAGACTGCAGTTTTCTTGTACTCGAGGGAAGATTTTCCAAAATTTCGTTCGCAGGTCTACTACAGCGAACATTGGAGTACCATCAATCTGCTGAGAAAAAAAGGCAAGTCTCCGTTACCAAACAATATTTTTGAGGCCGAAAACATTCCGAAAGCATACACTCAGCCAGTTCCTATATCAGTGGAAAAGAAGAGGGACCTCATGTTTATTTTGCCATTAATAAACCCGAGCGCGAGGTCGTTCTATGAAGCCTTGCCTAGTTCCGACCAGGTCGTTGACAGGCATCCTTTAGAACCTACTGAACATTTACAGGAGTAACCAACTGTTTCATTTGAATGAGTTCTTTTAACTCACTCAAATCTGTACTTTTCTGCATTCGTTTCGCTATGATTGTTTTTGAATATATTGTTTTATATCTGAAGAAGATGATTTTTAAATATAAAAATCATCATTGTTTTTTATCCTGAAATGTTTCAATATTCTTTAATAAACGATTTTGCAAATATGATTTTTTACTTCAGTGTCTTCCTTAATTATACGATACAACTTGGAAATACAGTGATATAAATCGACTTAGCCCCGATACATATTTTGTGCAAATAGATAAAAGTGTATATTTTTTTGTTTACACCACAAATGTGAATGCCAAATATAAGATATTCGTTAGGAAAGCACAACTTACTAATGTTACTTATTTAAAATATTGCTATAAAACGATATATTGATAAATGAATTATAATCGGTATCTTTTTGCACTTTAGTAAAAACTCGTGAAAAGAGGTATAACTAAATTTATATCCTCAAAAAACATTTTTTGCAATGGATAAGTCATTTTTTTAAAAAACTTTAACATTTAGGTAATAAAGTCCAATGCTATAAAAAAGAAGCCATTTTGTATACAAAAACTGCATTTAAAATTAATTTCTAGCTGTATTAGTTAAGACGCACGAGGCTAAAGAATAATGAATAAATTTCGCCAACGATTTTTCGCCTCTCCTGTAAAACTGTGTTTTTCGAGTTAAACCCCTTTTCACTAGAGCCACAGAACTGGTTTCTTAACAATAGAAGAAATCTTCCAGCTTTAACAAGACATCAACCCAAACAAGACGAAGATCTCCTTTTTATAAAATAAGTTACTAGATATATTTTTCCGTATATATTTTTTTTGACTCATTTAAGTACTAAAAAACTTAGATACCTATTAAGAAGGTAGGATTAAAAAGATTAGACAACACAAAATCAGTTGCGAATTCATCAATAGCACCAAAGCTAAACAATTCCTCTGATCCCAAGTCTTGGGACTAGCAAAGCTAAAGGCTGTGATTCCATCTTTTAACTGGTGCTATGAGGAATGTCCCTAAAGACTTCACTAATTAGGAATTCACTGAAATCTTCAATACCCCCAGCCGGGGGCCCAGAGCCTACAACAGATAAAATTACAATGATGCTAAACTACCAATGCAAGACCACAAAATGAATGATGAAAAAGCAGTAAATACATTTTTGCTCAACATCAGGATTATTTAATTCAATTTAGGAAGTAATTAATCCTTCTGATTGAGAGTTTACTTTAAAAATGTTCAGAGACAAAACAACCACACAAAATTATTCTGTTCGAATTCAATTACACTTAAATGATATGTTGGTGTTATCCAAAACCAAAATATACAGACTTCTGATCACACCATAATATGGGTAGAGACAAAAAGTTAGGCTGTAAACAAGTAACTGACAAAACCATCAATAATTTGGGAAGACAATAGTAGACTGCACAAATTTATCTAGGCAAACACCTGAATGTATTGAGAAATACGGTAACGGTATTTATTAAAAGAGATAACCTCAAATATCTAAGTTTACTAAAGAGAACTTGTTTACAATCACTGATACAACTACGAGCTTTTACACCAACAATCAGAATGCATAACAAAAGCCAAGACACTCCTAGAAACACGTCTATGAAACCCCACTAATTTAAAAACAAGATGAGAAGATGACAATCAATCATCAAACAATCTACTCAGGAGCTGCTCTAGCCACAGATTAGAAGATAAAGCTCTAGCCATTGTTTACATATGTTTTTCGCGCATGCGCACATTTCATGCCGTGTACACACCGCTCTAACGAAGGGCCAACGAACGTTCGTTGTCCACGTGTGGACGGACCAACGAACGTTCGTTGGCGTGTGCAGACGGTCCGAACAAACATCAAAGGAATTCGACCATTCGATCGAATCCGGTGTGGACGATCGCCGAACGGCCAACGAACGAACGGTCCAAATTACGATAATTTGCATCTTTCTTAGATATTTTCGATCCATTATTATTAAACAACCATTCAGAATATAGAGAAGACATTCATCCAAAATTGACAAATAAACCATATACTTTTCTACGTGTAGGTCTGCAGTTATTAAAATTCTACTATACACAATTCTATTTTTTGAAATATGTGGTTATCCACACTATCTCCACTTTTATAATTTTTTTCTTTTTTTGGCTAACTCGTTCGATATATAAAACTAGCAATTACTTAAGTATAATTATTTCGTCGTGGGTCATGATCACATTGATTTGGACATTGGGAATGACAGCAGGAATTAGGTGATTAGATGCCAACGATCGTAGGCGATCACGTCAAATTTCTAAAGCACCACCACACTCTCCAGGAGGCTACACGCACGAAGGAACGCGAGTGCGAGAGTGGGGCGGGTGCGCTGGTGTCCCCTCGTCTTCTTACTCGCTGTCGCTCCGCTTTGTGTCTGTTTTTTGGACACTAGTCTAAGTACGCGAGGGGGTGAGGTGAGGTGATGCAACCGACCACACTCTTCCGCTCGCTCATTTTCACGTTTTCTTTATTTTGGTGATATAGCCGCAAGGCATTCTAATAGTGGTAGGCACATAAAGTAGCTAACGCCGTCAATTCAATCACGTCCGTCTTGTACGAGTAGTACCTAGTCGTAGCAGGCAACTGAATAAAAACTCGTAAGACTCGTGCGAGAGCCTCCATGAAGCGCCTCGTAAAGGGCGCTACGGACGACCCTACTTGCAGGGCCTGCATGCAGTGCCTGCCGCAGGGGATGTTGCTCCACACAGCCCTGCAAGCAGAGCCTGCCGCAGTGGTGATGGAGGAACTAACAACTGGAACTACTCTTTAGTGTGGCTGTATTGAACGTTGAGTCGTGTTCTCAAGTCCTTTCATAGTGTTTAAAAATGTAGAAAATGTCAGTTTTTGACATTTGACGTAGACAACCATAGATTAAACCATGGAGTGTGGAATGTGTCTTGATAAGGAGCGGATTTGAGCAACAAAACAAAACACACTCGCCTCACAACCGTTTTCACTGCGTTTTCGCCTCAGCAGCGGCATCTGAAGGCGCTACTGCAGACTATCCGCCTAGATGGCTTGACTGGAGTGGCGACCGCAGCGCCCCCAATCTACCCGATTTGGTGTCCACTTTTGCTTACTGGACTTTCGATTCTGCTTGGCTCGAACGACGACGTATGCTTTAAACACGTTATTACGAATGAAGTAAGAACTGTCACCGTCAATAGTGTCAACACTTTTTTTTAAGAAGTAGTGCTGCATACTTGGACCAAGGAGGAAACACCTTTATTTAAATCGTCATAACACAAAATCAATTTCTTTTTTTTACGCAAAATCTGCGGGCACGGAAAATTCTGAGATTTTTTTCTCTTACGGAAGGTTATTCCTATTCATAAAAAAAAATATCGAGCACATTGTCATTTTTCACCCATAGCAAATTGTGAATGCATGCAACGTATGATTGGAATGAAAAAAAGTAGTTCATAAATTTTCGTAGTGGGCGCTACTGTGCCTTAAAAAGTTGTCAAATGTTTTGAAGTTTCTCCCCCTGCTACATAGCCACTTATGAGTCTGTGCTTGGTCTGTGCGCAAGTTCAGTTCTTGCCGTCCGTAGTATCTCTTAGTAGTCTGATATCTTCTAATCTGTGGTAGTCTGTGGTTCTTACTTGAGCGTGTGTCGAGTTATGGTCGAGTTCTCCGATTTCAGCGATCTCTTTATTTTTGGTACGTATACAAGCAAAATAATGTTATTAATTTGTGTAATAAAAGTAAGGTTTGGGGCAGATAATCATGCTCAAAGATATTGAAAATACCGAACGAATAAAAAGCATATTTTTGATCGAATATTTATGTCGATTGATGATGCTTGCGATTAAGTAGATTAGATGTTGTATTTTAAAGATTTCCATCGCCCGTATACTTGGATTGTTTTTTTACACGAGAAAGCCTACCAGATGCAGCGTAATAGGTAACTGTAAGTATCTCTATTGAGATTCTTCTGCCGTGGTAGTCTTGTGGTTTGACCTACTGCCCCTCATGCAAAGGGTTTGCAGTGCAAATCTGGCTCGCACCCTTGTGTTTACTTGTGTGAACTTCAATTTGAATTTACCACTGAGATTTTGGGTGAAAGTTAACATTGTGTGGAACAAATATTTGTGAAGTAAGTAAATAAAGATTGTCAAGTCCTTAATCCGCACGGGGCCTGTGTGGGAATTATCATTTTGTGAATATAGGAGCCTAACAGTGGGTGGTAAATAGGCTTTTGGGCTGTAGAATCTTTTCTTAACAAGTGTTGAAACTCGGTATGCATAAAAATTTCAAGTACTGGGTGTTTAAAGATGCCTGTAAAATTTCCAGTCACTAGTGCTTTATTTATTTCAATCAATAACATACTATATTTATTCTTTTCAGAGTTTCAACTATTATCACACCCAAAACATTGAAAATGCAATTCTACATTATAAATTTCAAATATGAAAACTTCTGTATCCAGCAAGGACAGATCCGGGCTGATTTCAAATATGATATGAAGCCTATGGATGGAGATAATTCATGATGCCATGCAGGTAAATACACAAACATATATTTACATTTATTTTATTCACATATTAACCTGTATAAAATGTTAAATTACATTACATTACAAAATTTATGATTTTCATTTAGGTACTAGTGTAAAATAAACATAACTGCAACTGTAATAACATACTGTTTCATAACAGTTAACAGTGGGGAGAATTAATTAAAATATAGTTCTATGGTTGATCCTGCTAATCATATTTTTAATGATTTACCACTTTTGAACTTAGCTACGAAGTACACAATGAATACATATTTTTCATTTTTTTTGTTCTTGGTTGATCTGCAATCAGTCTTCTTTGACTATAATCAGATGTGTGACACGTTTAACTATATATTTTATAGAAATCTTTTTCCAGTGAGAATAGTCAATCGTGATTGTAATATTGCTACTGTCTTTGGTGTAGCATTCTTATATTATGCCTTTTGAGATGATTGGGTTAACTTTGCTGTATCATTTGGGTGAGCGGACAGTCTCTGTTTGTACTTTTCTGTAGTCAATTGAATTTCTTCTTTAATTGTGGTCATGTTAAGATTCTGGTGAATTTCATCATTTGTTATGAACCAATGAGCACCGCTTATAGATTGCAGTATTATGTTCTGCGACAGTTGGAGCATAGATATGTTTGAGTTACTGGCACTACCCCATAATTGTATGCCTTATACTCAGATTGGTTTGAGATGGGACTTGTAGATGAGCAGTTTGTTGTCTGTTGACAACTTACTGTTGCAACCAAGTAGCCAGTGAAAAAGCTTATTTCATCTAACTTGGTCCAGTGGGTGACATGTGAAGAGCTAACTAACAGACAGAGTTACTTTTGCATTTGTAACATTAGTTACTAGCTTCTGCCCGCGACTTCGCCCGCGTGGAATTCGGTTATCGCGTTCCCGCGGGAACTATGCGTTTTTCCGGGATGAAAACTAGCCTATGTCCTTTCCCAGGACCCCAACTATCTCCATGCCAGATTTCATCTCAATCGGTCCAGCAGTTGAAGCGTGAAGAGGTTACAGACAGGCAGACAGACAGACAGACAGACAGACAGACAGACAGAGTTACTTACGCATTTATAATATTAACTAGCTTCTGCCCGCGACTTCGCCCGCGTGGAATTCGGTTGTCGCGTTACCGCGGGAACTATGCGTTTTTCCGGGATGAAAAGTAGCCTATGTCCTTTCCCGGGACCCCAACTATCTCCATGCCAAATTTCATCTTAATCGGTCCAGCGGTTGAAGCGTGAAGAGGTAACAGACAGACAGACAGACAGAGTTACTTTCGCATTTATTATATTAACTAGCTTCTGCCCGCGACTTCGCCCGCGTGGAATTCGGTTATCGCGTTCCCGCGGGAACTATGCGTTTTTCCGGGATGAAAAGTAGCCTATGTCCTTTCCCAGGACTCCAACTATCTCCATGCCAAATTTCATCTCAATCGGTCCAGCGGTTGAAGCGTGAAGAGGTAACAGACAGACAGACAGACAGACAGACAGAGTACTTTCGCATTTATAATATTAATATGGATATGGATATGGATTTAATATTTACGACTATAGTGCATTATACAATTTGATGATTGAGATTAATTATGTACATGATTGTTTCAGGTCACATCCTCCATAGAAGAGCTAGGAGATACTGATCAATGCTACGCACAACACATAAAGTTGATTGCTCTATGGCAACTATTTGAGAAATTTGCTAAAGAAAAGAGAAACTGATGTTTTTAAGAAGGAATGTAATAATGTACACTAAGAAGAAATACTTTGGATTTCTGTAGGATTCATTATCAAAAATACCGTCTTTAGTCTCCCTACAGTGGAGAAAGCAGGAAATCACAACTACTATATCAACAACAACATCAACAACAACAACACAACACAATAAACAACAATCAACATCAACGGCGGAAACAGGAACTATCTGAATCTGAACAGATAAAACAACCGCAACTACTCCAGCAACAATGTCAATGAATGACAGCAACAAACAAAAAAGAACATAAAAGAATACAACCGGGAAGCATTTTGTCTCTTCATGGCTGGTTGCCGTGGGAGCACTCCACCACCCTCCAGCATAAAGAGATACACATCATCACGAGCAATTGCCACAAATTCCAGAACAACAGCAAAAAGATAAAGGAGAAAATGTGGAACGGAGTGGCAATAGACAGACTTAAATTGTCAACTGGCAAACTGACGACCAGAAGATAAAAAGATGACAAATTCAAGAGCACAAATAAACGGCAAAAACAAGTTGGTTACATTGTTGCTAGATTCTTCTCCGGAAAGGGGAAGGGGGGAGGCCTTTCCACTTTGTTGCGATAGGTATTTAATTTATTTCCTGGTACATAGATAGACTCGGATTTTGTGTAAGCTGGGTTTTGCCTGTCAACCAAGTACCTAGTCGTAGCAGGCAACTGAATAAAAACTCGTAAGACTCGTGCGAGAGCCTCCATGAAGCGCCTCGTAAAGGGCGCTACGGACGACCCTACTTGCAGGGCCTGCATGCAGTGCCTGCCGCAGGGGATGTTGCTCCACACAGCCCTGCAAGCAGAGCCTGCCGCAGTGGTGATGGAGGAACTAACAACTGGAACTACTCTTTAGTGTGGCTGTATTGAACGTTGAGTCGTGTTCTCAAGTCCTTTCATAGTGTTTAAAAATGTAGAAAATGTCAGTTTTTGACATTTGACGTAGACAACCATAGATTAAACCATGGAGTGTGGAATGTGTCTTGATAAGGAGCGGATTTGAGCAACAAAACAAAACACACTCGCCTCACAACCGTTTTCACTGCGTTTTCGCCTCAGCAGCGGCATCTGAAGGCGCTACTGCAGACTATCCGCCTAGATGGCTTGACTGGAGTGGCGACCGCAGCGCCCCCAATCTACCCGATTTGGTGTCCACTTTTGCTTACTGGACTTTCGATTCTGCTTGGCTCGAACGACGACGTATGCTTTAAACACGTTATTACGAATGAAGTAAGAACTGTCACCGTCAATAGTGTCAACACTTTTTTTTAAGAAGTAGTGCTGCATACTTGGACCAAGGAGGAAACACCTTTATTTAAATCGTCATAACACAAAATCAATTTCTTTTTTTTACGCAAAATCTGCGGGCACGGAAAATTCTGAGATTTTTTTCTCTTACGGAAGGTTATTCCTATTCATAAAAAAAAATATCGAGCACATTGTCATTTTTCACCCATAGCAAATTGTGAATGCATGCAACGTATGATTGGAATGAAAAAAAGTAGTTCATAAATTTTCGTAGTGGGCGCTACTGTGCCTTAAAAAGTTGTCAAATGTTTTGAAGTTTCTCCCCCTGCTACATAGCCACTTATGAGTCTGTGCTTGGTCTGTGCGCAAGTTCAGTTCTTGCCGTCCGTAGTATCTCTTAGTAGTCTGATATCTTCTAATCTGTGGTAGTCTGTGGTTCTTACTTGAGCGTGTGTCGAGTTATGGTCGAGTTCTCCGATTTCAGCGATCTCTTTATTTTTGGTACGTATACAAGCAAAATAATGTTATTAATTTGTGTAATAAAAGTAAGGTTTGGGGCAGATAATCATGCTCAAAGATATTGAAAATACCGAACGAATAAAAAGCATATTTTTGATCGAATATTTATGTCGATTGATGATGCTTGCGATTAAGTAGATTAGATGTTGTATTTTAAAGATTTCCATCGCCCGTATACTTGGATTGTTTTTTTACACGAGAAAGCCTACCAGATGCAGCGTAATAGGTAACTGTAAGTATCTCTATTGAGATTCTTCTGCCGTGGTAGTCTTGTGGTTTGACCTACTGCCCCTCATGCAAAGGGTTTGCAGTGCAAATCTGGCTCGCACCCTTGTGTTTACTTGTGTGAACTTCAATTTGAATTTACCACTGAGATTTTGGGTGAAAGTTAACATTGTGTGGAACAAATATTTGTGAAGTAAGTAAATAAAGATTGTCAAGTCCTTAATCCGCACGGGGCCTGTGTGGGAATTATCATTTTGTGAATATAGGAGCCTAACAGTGGGTGGTAAATAGGCTTTTGGGCTGTAGAATCTTTTCTTAACAAGTGTTGAAACTCGGTATGCATAAAAATTTCAAGTACTGGGTGTTTAAAGATGCCTGTAAAATTTCCAGTCACTAGTGCTTTATTTATTTCAATCAATAACATACTATATTTATTCTTTTCAGAGTTTCAACTATTATCACACCCAAAACATTGAAAATGCAATTCTACATTATAAATTTCAAATATGAAAACTTCTGTATCCAGCAAGGACAGATCCGGGCTGATTTCAAATATGATATGAAGCCTATGGATGGAGATAATTCATGATGCCATGCAGGTAAATACACAAACATATATTTACATTTATTTTATTCACATATTAACCTGTATAAAATGTTAAATTACATTACATTACAAAATTTATGATTTTCATTTAGGTACTAGTGTAAAATAAACATAACTGCAACTGTAATAACATACTGTTTCATAACAGTTAACAGTGGGGAGAATTAATTAAAATATAGTTCTATGGTTGATCCTGCTAATCATATTTTTAATGATTTACCACTTTTGAACTTAGCTACGAAGTACACAATGAATACATATTTTTCATTTTTTTTGTTCTTGGTTGATCTGCAATCAGTCTTCTTTGACTATAATCAGATGTGTGACACGTTTAACTATATATTTTATAGAAATCTTTTTCCAGTGAGAATAGTCAATCGTGATTGTAATATTGCTACTGTCTTTGGTGTAGCATTCTTATATTATGCCTTTTGAGATGATTGGGTTAACTTTGCTGTATCATTTGGGTGAGCGGACAGTCTCTGTTTGTACTTTTCTGTAGTCAATTGAATTTCTTCTTTAATTGTGGTCATGTTAAGATTCTGGTGAATTTCATCATTTGTTATGAACCAATGAGCACCGCTTATAGATTGCAGTATTATGTTCTGCGACAGTTGGAGCATAGATATGTTTGAGTTACTGGCACTACCCCATAATTGTATGCCTTATACTCAGATTGGTTTGAGATGGGACTTGTAGATGAGCAGTTTGTTGTCTGTTGACAACTTACTGTTGCAACCAAGTAGCCAGTGAAAAAGCTTATTTCATCTAACTTGGTCCAGTGGGTGACATGTGAAGAGCTAACTAACAGACAGAGTTACTTTTGCATTTGTAACATTAGTTACTAGCTTCTGCCCGCGACTTCGCCCGCGTGGAATTCGGTTATCGCGTTCCCGCGGGAACTATGCGTTTTTCCGGGATGAAAACTAGCCTATGTCCTTTCCCAGGACCCCAACTATCTCCATGCCAGATTTCATCTCAATCGGTCCAGCAGTTGAAGCGTGAAGAGGTTACAGACAGGCAGACAGACAGACAGACAGACAGACAGACAGACAGAGTTACTTACGCATTTATAATATTAACTAGCTTCTGCCCGCGACTTCGCCCGCGTGGAATTCGGTTGTCGCGTTACCGCGGGAACTATGCGTTTTTCCGGGATGAAAAGTAGCCTATGTCCTTTCCCGGGACCCCAACTATCTCCATGCCAAATTTCATCTTAATCGGTCCAGCGGTTGAAGCGTGAAGAGGTAACAGACAGACAGACAGACAGAGTTACTTTCGCATTTATTATATTAACTAGCTTCTGCCCGCGACTTCGCCCGCGTGGAATTCGGTTATCGCGTTCCCGCGGGAACTATGCGTTTTTCCGGGATGAAAAGTAGCCTATGTCCTTTCCCAGGACTCCAACTATCTCCATGCCAAATTTCATCTCAATCGGTCCAGCGGTTGAAGCGTGAAGAGGTAACAGACAGACAGACAGACAGACAGACAGAGTACTTTCGCATTTATAATATTAATATGGATATGGATATGGATTTAATATTTACGACTATAGTGCATTATACAATTTGATGATTGAGATTAATTATGTACATGATTGTTTCAGGTCACATCCTCCATAGAAGAGCTAGGAGATACTGATCAATGCTACGCACAACACATAAAGTTGATTGCTCTATGGCAACTATTTGAGAAATTTGCTAAAGAAAAGAGAAACTGATGTTTTTAAGAAGGAATGTAATAATGTACACTAAGAAGAAATACTTTGGATTTCTGTAGGATTCATTATCAAAAATACCGTCTTTAGTCTCCCTACAGTGGAGAAAGCAGGAAATCACAACTACTATATCAACAACAACATCAACAACAACAACACAACACAATAAACAACAATCAACATCAACGGCGGAAACAGGAACTATCTGAATCTGAACAGATAAAACAACCGCAACTACTCCAGCAACAATGTCAATGAATGACAGCAACAAACAAAAAAGAACATAAAAGAATACAACCGGGAAGCATTTTGTCTCTTCATGGCTGGTTGCCGTGGGAGCACTCCACCACCCTCCAGCATAAAGAGATACACATCATCACGAGCAATTGCCACAAATTCCAGAACAACAGCAAAAAGATAAAGGAGAAAATGTGGAACGGAGTGGCAATAGACAGACTTAAATTGTCAACTGGCAAACTGACGACCAGAAGATAAAAAGATGACAAATTCAAGAGCACAAATAAACGGCAAAAACAAGTTGGTTACATTGTTGCTAGATTCTTCTCCGGAAAGGGGAAGGGGGGAGGCCTTTCCACTTTGTTGCGATAGGTATTTAATTTATTTCCTGGTACATAGATAGACTCGGATTTTGTGTAAGCTGGGTTTTGCCTGTCAAAATTCTCAAAGTATTTCAACCAAACACGAAGAAGAGCAAGAGCGGGAGATTTTTCAGTCACCATTTTTATTTCACTTCGTTTTCACCAGAGTCAAACTGCAAGTTTCTAGTTGGAAGGTTTTAATGTATGTCAAGGGAAACAACTACAAAAATGAGGAATAGTGTAGTAGTTGACAAATTCAAAAAGAGTTTTTGTAGGAGTTGTCTAGACAAAGTCAAGGGAAACAATATGTAAATAAGAAATATTTATGAACACATTGTCCAAGGCATGCCGGTTTTTAAGCAGTCGTCAACAATTTTATTGCTTTTTTTAATAAATATCCTGGTCCTGCGTCTTTACTGCCTTGGTTACAAGTGTACGGCTTGTTAATACTTGTACTACAGCCATTTCAGCTGGTCTGTGTGTTGCCATCTTTGTCATGATGGCTGTCGGGGTTCTAATCCTTGTTCAGTTAGTTTGAATAAGAGGTCACTACCAGTAGTGTTTAATATAAAATAAGTTACTTAGGTCAGTCAGGTTGTGCCCAATGATTCCAGAATACATTGGACCTAAATATTTTTCAGTTTTATCTTCAATGTAAAAACACCTTAGATCAAGCTAAAACAAAAATTATTCCTTTTGTCTGTTCTTTATTTATTTATTTTATTCGGGATAGAACGCAGGAGGTTCTTGTCTGATTCTTGTAGTCTTTATTGTACATGTTTCGTAGTTCTTGTAATTTGCTGACGCGCGCGAGGCGCGTGGCGCACGGTACCGCGGTATATATTGCGAAATATCGTGATCGTCAATGAACTAATTATGACCCAAAATAAATCAATTTAAGTGACACTGGTATTAAATTTTATTGGAAAAATAATTGGGATGGATATTTAATTAATGCGGCAATGTACGAATAATACCATTTTAGAAATTAAATTGTTAGCGACAACCCTTAAATTACAAATTACGCATATTACGATACACAAAAAAATCGAGTTCACTTTAAAAAGAAAAGAAAATAAAATCCAGAAGTAGCTGGAGATTACCCAAAAATAGTGGAGAACAGAGAAAGAGAAAAAAATATGTTATGGAGGAATATCTTACAATGTGGTCGTTTGTACGTCTCCTCCATGTTCTTCCTATTTCCCGTCCGACATCTGGCGGAGGCTGCGCGTGTGGCCGACGCAGTGGTGCGTAGCTCGTCGTCTGCAACTGCTGCCTTGTCGCTTGGTATGCCGTGGAAGCGGTGTGGGTAACTGCAACGGGCTGCTGGGTGGGCGGCGTCTTCTGCGGGCCGTTCTCGGTGGTTGATGGTGGCGGGCATGGGCTGCTGAGGGGCTCACGTGTTCGGTGGTGTCGAATGTATTACGAATGGCCGGACATGTTGTACAAGGCGTGTCGCCGGGGTGGCGGTTGGTGCTGATGCGGTAGCACGTGGGCCGTACTGCCGTGCTCAAGCTAAAAGGCGGCTAAGTGACAAAATCAAGTTTTGAGTTAGGAGGAATAAAGCGCGCTAAATTTTTAAATTAATGCCAGTCGATATCTATAAATCTTTAGTAGTGTTGTCATATACCAAAAAAACGCATTTTTTGGTATTTTTGTATGAACAAGTTACATTTGTATAGTCAGTCCGACGGTTTAAGAGCTAAAAGCCATAACTTGTTACAATTACATTTTTATTTCAAAAGGTCTGAAGTCGTAATACAACATAATGAGATTCGACCTAAACCACTTCTGTTACAGCTTATAATGCACTTTATGTTTCTTTAACAAAAGGCATCATCACTTTTGCATAGGGTTATCAAAAATGTATGGAGTAAAAATAATACAACATAAATTATTTATTCATATATTACTTTATTAAAAATAATGTAATTATTCACTATCTGAGCTCTCAGGCACGTTAATAGCGTTGCTGATCTTGAATAATAAATGTGTTCTCGATATCCTCAACATGACTAAAACATGCGGTCCATACATTATTAGCAATTTTCATCGTCTCCTCGCGAACGAATTCGACCACGTTAGAGTTTAGCTGTGGTTGCGTATTATTACGTCGTATTCTTTGAGTTCACTCCAAACCAACTCAATTGGGTTAAACTGGCAATAATAAGGCGGTAATCTTAAAACCGTGTGACCACTCTCCTTTGCCAATTCATCGATAACCATTTTTTTCTCAGGCTTCAAGCTTTGGACGCGATCTAACAGTGCCTTTTTATCTATCTTCGGAGGTATTATTTGATTTCGTTCTTGTAAAAATGTTATTATATCAGCCGATTGGACGGGTAGCTCAGGGGCTATATTCGAAGTCTTAAATAGGGAGAGCGAGATTCCCTATAGGATCGCTCACGCGTCGCGGCGTTGCAATCGAAATTTAAGCAGCAGCTAGATTTAAAGTTCAACTTGAGCTTGAATCTATGGGCGGATGGGTCAAAACAGTTCTTACAATGTTCAGTTTTCTCCTCTATTATTTTCTCTACTCCTGGGACACTACTTCACTTACTATATTGTCTTCATCTACGGTGCAATCTGGCGTTGCTCCACGATATGGGATCTCCAGATCGATAAATCCGATCGATTTGGATCATTGGACATGGATCGATTTGTAGTCCCATTTTTTCGGGCAGCTGATCTATTGATCAGCTGCCCGAAAAAATGACCGCAAAAGTGCCTTATAAGCTATTGCTTATAAGGCACTTTTGCGGTCATGTTTTATTGACTTTACATGATCAATTGAAGTTTTATATAAAATATCTTTAACCAAATAGTGGTAACTTGACTCCTATCCATGCACCTTTGGAGGACTGCAAAAAAATGATTCTGTCTATATTTTTTGACGTAGTTCGAGCCATTCACTACTTTCACGTTAGTTGCAAAATAGTTTTTTTTGTAATCCTTTACCTTTCCTGGCTGACCCTTACTAATTCTTTCATGAATACTGTTTTGGATCTCAACAATATTTCTGGTTCTGTAAACTAGAATACACACAAGAAGTAACATTGAATTGATAGAAGATTAAAAATAACATGGAAAAATTTTTGGAAACTGTTTTTTTTTTCCAAAAAAGAACTTGCCATTAAAACTAAAAAAGAAGGTGTTAGACAGTTGCCCATTTCCAACCTTTACATACGGAAGCCAAACTTGGAAATACACTTGTCCTGCAAAGAAAAAAAACATCACATGTCAAAGGGCAATATAATATAATATAGAAAGGAATATCCTAAAAATCAAGCTCATTGTCCATAAAGTGGGATTTTCTGCCCGCTACGCGGAGAGAAAATCTCACTTCTTGGCCAAGGCAAGACGTAAAACTTTTGACAAACCACGGGCAGTAATTCGTAAAGCCCCACACCGCATATTTATGGCCCTCGCCTTCGGTTCGGGCCACAGAAACCTGCGATCTGGGACATTTACGAATTCACCACCCTAGGTCTGTAATGTACTATAACTTGTGGCCTCGGATTTCCCTACTCCAGCTAGCTCTAGGAAATTCTAGATTACAAAGGGGATATTTAGAAAATTAAACAAGGTTTGCTTGTCAGATGGTATTTTTTTGTTTTAGATTAGTAGTTTTCAGTCGTTCCGCTTATTTAGTATATCCCGAAAATTAACTTAACATATTTTAGGTTATAAAATAAGGGATGTGGGTGTAGACCCTGGGCTAAGTCAAGAGTTAAATCATATGTAATAGAAAATCACACCACCATTTCATTGATTTAATTTGAGTTTCTTAAAAGAGTATTCCGACTAGGTTTCCAGGAACGCTACCTAAATCTTGGTTGGATCTAACCTGCGTGAACGATCCAGATGGACCGATACCAAGTCTCCAACAACGGGGCAGTCCCTGGCTCGTTGTCTTCCTACTCGTCCATCTTTAGATGGGGAGGAACCATCGCAGGGTCGAAGCCGAACAAGATTTCATTGGAAGATAGGAGAAAATTTACATATCGGAATTGGGAATCATCGTCTGTATAGAATTTTTTAATTCATCATAACTATTTTTTTTAAATCTAAACATACTTCTTTAGCGACATCGATGAGGCCATTAGAAAAAAAAAAACATTGGCAACCTGGAACTATTTAGTCATATCATGGACTTGAATGAAGTAGTACTAGAAGGGTAGTAGTAGTAGAAGGGGAAAGTAGTACGAGATGATCACCTTAAGCGGGAATCGCTGTAAAATACATATTTTTCAAGGTAAACCGAAAATAAAGGCGATTACTACTAGTATATATATCTATCCAACTTTCCTAATATTCAAAACCAGAAATTAATTGAGGTGTCATTAAAATATGTCTTTTTTTTTAAAACCTTACAAAGCAATCATCTTGTACACCCCTGTGGGTAAGATGATCACCCAGGTCGGGTTAAGATGATCCGTATGATCATCTTACCCCCATTCCGAGTAAACAAATATTTTTATGAGGAAAAATGTTATAAAAACAAAAAAAACGCAATAATGAAACATATTATTTATTTAAAATAGTCATACATTAATATGTTTGACTATTTTCATATTAAGTAAGGTAATAAAATTAACAAAATCAACAGTCAGATGACTTTAAAAGTCACAAAAAATAAAAACGAAAATAAAACAGTCTTCTTAGTTAGTTATTAATTTGTACCAGTTACATTAATCATAATGAGATCAATCTAAATATCGTATTCCTTTCTGAATACCTAATTAAGCGAACAAATCGTTCAAAAGTAGCAAAAAAAAACATTTACGAATGAATAACGAAAATAACTTATTCTACCTCCTTATAAATTTAAACGCTTTTTGGCAGGTGCTGCATTGCATATATCACAAATAAATTCACCAGCGTCATCATACTCTATCCCAGCACATGCTTCATGGCCCCATTTTCCACATGCACAACATTTTATCCATCCTTCACCCTTGGTATCGCTTGAAAACTTTTCTGTGCAGTACAGACACTCAGTATCATCTTCTTCAGACTCAGATGTGTTATATGAAGTTTTCTTTCTTTTATTTGACTTCCCTTTACCTACTCCCTTGCCTTTCTTTGTTTTTTTAGATGCAGTCTTCTTCACAATTTTTTTATTCTCTTTTTCTTTTTTTTTGCTATTTTCTTCCTCTAAATAGTTTTTGTATGGTGTGCTAGTTAAAACAGTCGTATGAGTGGTTTTCCTTTTCAACGTGCTTCCTTTGCCCACAATTTGTGGCAAAGGTTTCATGGAAAAATTTGTAATAATATTATCACCAAGCGATGTCTCACTGTGGTTAGTGGCACGGCTCGTAGATGCGATTGGCGACAGTGGACTGCGAATTGGCACTGATTCGTTTACTGATAAAGGAGTTTTATGCGCTCTAGGCGATTCCAAATCCAATTCAGCAACACTGGTAGCGAGCAGCCGCTGCGTATCTGGACTAGCAGATCTCTCTAACGGAGATGGTGCTGGAGATGGTGTTGGAGATGGTGTGTGATGGTGTTGTATAAATTCAGTGTCTGAACTAACACGACGCATTGGCGGCTCCGGCAACTCCGGCTGTTCTTCGTCCAATTCATTATCTGTGGTTGCAGCCGCAATCAAATCAACCTCAGTGAATACATCTGGGTTCAAGGGGCATATTCCTGTTTTAGCAAATCCATTGATTGCATTTGTTGGGATTGCAGCTTTTAGGTAGGCCTCTCCAAAATTTTTTGCAATTTGAAACACAGTCACTGGTCTTCCTGGGTTATTGTTCATCCATTTTTCCAGTGATTGGTTGTGATAAACACTCATGGGATACATCACACTGACATCCAGTGGTTGCATTTTGTGTGTGCAGTGTGGCGGCAAACAAACAATTGTAACGTGGTTCGCCCGTGCTTTCAAAATGACGTCTATATGTTTCGTGTGAGACAGGTGACCGTCTAATATCAGCATTACTGGATCCTCTTCGGATGGCTTCGTGTGGCGTAGAAAATGTTTCTAACCACTGGGTAAAAACTTCCAGTTTCATCCGCCCTGATGCATTACAGGCCCAAGCAGACCCTGGGGGTGCCCCTTCCATGAGCTCAATCATACGGATTCTTCGAAAAATAAACATAGGTGGAACGAAAGTTCCTGACGCAGACATGCAAATAACAGCCGTTGTAGTGACTCCTCGTTCCGCTGATGTAACCCGTGCCACTTGTTTTCGTCCAGTTTTTGCAAACACCTTAGTGTTTTTAGTTGGAACTGTACAAACACTTGTCTCATCGACGTTGTAAATCCGATGTGCCGGGATGTTCTTGGCGTCCTGGACGCTTTTTAACGTGGCAAAAAACTTGTCTACTACAGGTTTGATAAAACGCGCGGGCTCGAGCAGTTGAAGTGGATTCAGGAGCACGAAGGGTGATATCGGGATGTCTCTGTCTGAATCCTTTCAGCCAGTCGTTACCTGCTTTTACTCCTTTAAATGAATGGGGAATTTTATTTTTATCAGCCAGTTGATATGCTAAAGATAACAGTTCCTTTTTTGTTAATCCTTCTTGTCTCCATGTCTTTAATATGGTCCACGAGCTCATTTTCTTGTTCTATGGTAAAAACAGGTTTTTCCCTCCTAAATATTTTATTGCACCAACAGCTATTTTATTTTTTGCTTTGGCCCTTCGTTTCAATGACATTATAGGCACTAAATATTCTTTACTTGCTTTTTTATATGCCATGCCATTTTTCACAGCATCAAGAGCGGCTGTCATTGATTCCTGCGACCAATCCCCGCGAGAAGTTTTTCTTTTATAGTTACGTGGCATCACGTTTATCTAAAAGAAAGCATATATAAAAAAAAGTTGTATAAACTCAGAATTATTGACAAAATAATAGACTACAATAACCCTGAAGACAGACATACCTAAGCACAGACAAACTGACAGATCGAAGTGAGTCAGAGCACAATCGCGAAGGAACATCTTACCCCAGGGAATCAACTCGTACTACTTTCCCCAATATACAAAAAATATTCGAAATTTGAATTAGACTTTTGTTTTTTCTTGGTCTTTTTATACTTATTGAGTTTTTTTCAGAAGAAATAAGACGAAGAAAAAAACAGTTACTTGTATGAAGACCCTAATTTATACAGATATATTTTAACTTTTTAGTATTTGTTGTGATAGCGGCCACAGAAACACGCATTCTGTGAAAATTTCAAATCTCTACCTATTTCCGTTGAAGAGATAGAGCCCTGTGACAGACAGACGGACGGACGGACGGACATTGGAGGCATATTAATAGGGTTCCGTTTTTCACCCTTTGGGTACGGAACCCTAAAAACCAGCATGCATTCAGACAAATCAATCAGGAAATGTACTAGAAAACTCAAAATGTATACATTCATTTGCCGTAGTAAATTTATTTATATTCTAAAATGATTCTACGGTTTTCTGTTAGGAAATGAGCCAAAACTTCATCGTAAAAATATTTATTCTTTTGAATTTTAAGAAGCAAATGCTTTTCTATTGAAATTAAGGCCAAATTAGACAATCGTTCCTCTTTTTGACAGTTTCGTGTATAGGTTTATGAATACGTTTCAAGGCCGAAAACGACCTTTCGGCCGATGCCACCGATACAGGTAATATCAAAACGATCTGACATAGTGTGAAAACTTGTGGAAAAGTTTCATTCAATGATTAATTTTTTAGGTATAAATAAAGCTCGTATGCGTCCAAAGTGTTTAAGCTAGGAAAGCAGTACAACTCCTTCAATTCGTTTTCAGTTTTCACCATCAGACGAGCTCCATGGTGTACAGTCAGCAACATTTATATGTTTACACGTTTGGACCTTGTTCCTTAGTTATAAGGTCCAAAATTGTATACATACTTATGTTGTTGACTGTATGCACACTTATCTAACAGGGCAAGTTAAATGCTGGTTTGACCCGTAGAAAACTCGTTCCCGTGGGAATATCGGAATAAAAAGTCCCTACGTTATTCCCAGGATACCCAACTAACTACATACCAAATTTCATTCAAATCGGTCCAGTCGTCGCTACGTGAAGGAAGGACAAACAAACAAACACACTTTCGCATTTATAATATTGGTAAGGATGTAAATAGAGATTGTTGTTAAAACAGATTCTCAGAAATTATCCGTAGAACTGGTATATTCAAGATGACGTTTTGTACACATAATGTTTATATTTTTTAAGCTTTTCTAGGTTAAAGATAGTACTTATTTAATAGTACATTACAGACCTAGGGTGGTGAATTCGTAAATGTCCCAGATCGCAGGTTTCTGTGGCCCGAACCGAAGGTGAGGGACATAAATATGCAATCTGGGGCTTTACGAATTACCGCCCGTGGTTTGTCAAAAGTTTTACGTCTTGCCTTGGCCAAGAAGTGAGATTTTCTTTCCGCGTAGCGGGCAGAAAATCCCACTTTACGGCCAAGGCTGATGTAAAATTACTTACATTCGCTGTTAGATTGAATGTATCCTCTGGGTTTAAGCCTTTTAATTCAGCCTTCAAGGTTTGCCTTGAACTTTGCTCTATCGCCAGGAATCGGGATGAGTTGGTTTATCTCATCAATTTCCAACAATCTTAAGGTCCCAGCATCTACTCTTCCTTCTGAAAAATACTGCATGTTACAATATAATTGTTTTTGCGGGATGATCAATCTCAGTAAACCTCCACAGCCACATTCCTCACAGGTGAACACGCAGACATAACCTGGTGTTACACTACAAACTACAATGCAAATCCATAAATCAGTCCGCCACCAGATATCGTTAACACTTTGAGTACAAAGTCTATAAAGAGATTGAGGTGAACGATTGAATAGTAGTATTATGTTTTATTTTCGATGACAACAGGGACTTTGTATTTAAAGTGCTTTACAGACAACCTGACCTCAGTCCAAAGTGTGCATGCACAATTGCACACTTGGCAATGCATACATTATATGAAGTGCACGCTATTCCCGCTGGACTAGGAGGCACCATGGCGAATTAAAGCTGCGGGGCAAAGTTACTTTAGTGAGTAGTTATTGTTACACATACGGCTACACGCACGCACTCTGCAGTATGTACAGCCACATGTACCGGCGGTTGACCAGTTTAAAAAAAAATCGCTTGTACTGTGTAGCGAGCCCTCTACGCCCGTCCGCCTTTGAGAGAGAGATTCGTGCAAGCGATTGTGGCCCTTAGGTGGCATACTGCCAATACAGGCGACTGTATCTAACAGAGATGCGTCTCTGAAATTATAAAATACTAAAACCAGTCGCTTTGACTGCCCCAATAATTTTAAATTTAAAAACGCGTATTACGCATTACGACCAATACGCATAATCAGCACCAAAGGTGTAGGTAGGTTAGATTCGTTACTCATACTACCTAGAAATAGGGGTTTACCCAGCACATTCCTATGTCTGCATATTCAACATTACACCACAACATTACGTCCCACTGCTGGGCACATCATGCACGCGAGAGATGGAAAATCCTATGTATATAAACTGGCTTACGAAATATTTTTGGGCCGATTAAGCATTTGTAGAACATAATAAAAAATATTACGCAAATGTGTCGCTATGCGTAGGTAGTAGGTACATGTCATTTTGTCCCGTGACGCACTCCGCGAAGAGCGGCTATAAATGACGACACTTACGAGTATATAGGTATTCTAAGGAAAATTATTTATAAAAAACTTACCACAGAATGCTCCAACGTATTCTTTGAGACCCCAATTACACAAAAGATCTCTGGTGAGATTGTCCATTTTGTTTTTCACTAAGACACTGCTTGAAACCAAGGCCTAATTTTGAACTAATACGGTCAAAAATATCCATATTCTTTATAATAGATATTAAATAATGACAATTAAATTGGGAAATTTGGGAAATAAATGGATATTTTTGAACAATCTTCGGTCAACGTGTCGTCGCTAGGCTAGGGTCGTCGGACTTAAAATGGCGGCATGGCTTGGTGTAAGTAGCACGCAACACACTAGAGAAAACGAAACGGTTGTTGAAAATAATAATAAATCTACTTGGGATTACAAATTACAGCTATACTAGCTAGTTTAGTAAATTCAATTAAAACCATTGTAAATACAATGATATTCTTTCTAACTGATATTATTAAAGTTAGTAATGTCAACATGTCTCAAAATCGTTTTGTTATTCCTACAAAAGGATGCTGGTTATTAATGATAACTAAAGTTTGTGTTTGTGTTTGTTTGTTTGTCCGGTCTGAGTTGCGAGCCTTGGGGGAGGCCTACGTCCAGCAGGGGACGTCTTTTGGCTGAAATGATGATGATGAAAGTTTGTCATGTTGCCATTTACTAAACTCAGTGTTTGAATATACGAATGACTTTTCCAAAAAACGCTAAATATGTTTTGCAAAATTCAATAGACTTTAACAATGTTTACTATAGTTTGCAATAAATATTGAACTGTGTAATATATTACATTTACTAAAATTGATTTTTAGGGATTACATTTACAAATACTAGGTTGTTCATACAAAATAATAACAGTTGCAAATACCACAAAACTTTTGTAACTAGAATCAAGTTTGTTTTTTCACCAGATACAAAACAGTATTATAATTCCTGGTGATCTTTTTTTCTCTTTGAAGCTTTCTCAGTGAAGCTCGTATGCACCCAAAGTGTTTAAGCTAGGAAAGCAGTAGGTACAACTCCTTCAATTCGTTTTTTAGTGCTGTAAAATTAAATATGTTCGGAAAATCTGTCATGAGAGTTGAAATTTTGTCATCAGGATATTATTAACTTTATTGAGTGTATTTAGTTTTTTTTATTAAATCCAGAAAAGTCAATTTGGAAAATGACCTGTAGCGAGAATTCATTTCGCTAATAACATTGTCAGTCTTCAAATCCATTTCCGGATTCAGCCGTCGACGACGCCGCGGTGGCTCACAATACTCCTGAATGCTGTCATATATTGAATCAAATTGCTTCAAAAAGACATCTTCTAACTAGGGCTTCCAAATCCCGGGACTATCGTAATCCCGGGATTAATATCGGGATTGCAGCAGTCAATCCCGGGATCCCGGGATTGAGTACTGCTTGTATGTGATGGTAGTTTCATTACGCAAAAAAATACCAAATTTAAGTCATACACAATATATCTTAATACAAATAAAATCGCAAATTGTTTTAAACAGTTCAGGCTGAAGTTTTACAAGATGGCTTACATAAAACCTTAACCTTACTAAAGGATTATAGATCCATCCTACCGCCGTCTCATGATTACAAGCTGTGTTTGAGAGTTATCGTATCACCCACCGTCTTTCGCGCAGGCTTGACTACTTCCTGAATACCAAAAAGTCGATTTCAGAAAGGGCTACAGTACTTAAACTTACCGGTCGTACAGAAGACCGAAGCAAATAACACCTCCCACATTACATGGCATTCGTGGATTACGCCTATAACGAGAAATCATTTGACTCTATTGATACCATAATCCACAACAGCCCAAGGGCTGTACTGCAATCTCCCCGCGCCTGCCTCTGGCTCTTTGACTGTACCACTCACAATTTCGAAGTGTTGAAGTTTCTGTATGAAAACGCCACTGCCCGTTCGACACAGGATAGCACAAATCCTATTCCTCTGATGCGGAGAATTACATAAAGCTGTTTACAGCTGCAGTTAAGGATGCTTTCATGGTTCTGAACTGAAAACGAGGCATCAATAATCTACATGAGGAGTTGGTAGTTACTACTCATATTCGACTTACCGATGACTACCTATACGTAGTAAATCCTGAACCCCTGGAACCTGGAAGATCTCAGTGCTATATTTATTGATCTCAGAAGAGTCTTCAACTGACTTGAAAATGAACATGGACAAGACGAAAATTGTCTCTAATGTCCATGTTGTAGGTAACTAACAACTCCCGTAACAGTCGGGTTCTGTGCTCGAAAGGGGACGATTATGTAAACCAGGAAGAAAATGTCCAATTAGGTATGTTTAGTTATTTCAATGAGAAGCATAAGCTTTTTAGACTCGGCTGAGCAATACTGAGCATGAGCGATCGGGAGTTCGGGAAGCATTGCAGTGGTTTTTTCGTCCACATTTTCACAGTCTCAAGTCTTTGGCTACTGTGTGTCGCCACTTCGCCAGTGATATTGATGAACTAAAAGATAAGACGTGGGCGCCAATGGTGTGTCTCATAAAAAAACTCAAGTTCATTCAAACGGCAACGTAGAGGGCTAATTTGTATTTGATACAATCAAAAATGATGATATGTGGATGATATCCTCAATAGAACTAGGATCACCGACATAGTCCAAAGAATCGGAAGGATTGCGAAACTTCAGTAGTAACTCTTATATTTGAGAAAGTTCTCAAATGACAACCGCAAACTAGGAGAAGAGACATCAAAAGCCTCCAAAAAGATGTTGTGACGACCAGGTGAAGGGTCCCGCGGATTTCTATGGCACAAGATCGGTCTTGCGGCTGATGTAATGAATGAATACTTCGGTAAATTATCTTTAAATCATAGATGAAGACCGATTATTTTGATAGGAAACTCAATCCCGGGATCCCGGGATTGAAATAGAAATCCCGGGATTGAAAAAGCCCTAAAAAATAGGCGGGATCCCGGGATCCCGGGATTGGAAGCCCTACTTCTAACCAAGACTTCAACGAATCAATTTCCCTGATCGCGACCTCGACGTCAAACTTGTTTGCTTTGTAATAAAGCAAAAAGAATGTCAGTCCTAGCAAATATACATTTCTGAAAAAATATGCAACAGGAAGCAAAACTGCATGTCTTCTAATTTACTTACGTATGATTCGGACATGGAAAGGGAATCTGCGTCCCATGATTGAGGATTATCCAAAATACGAGTGAATGTCTCAATCATGTCTAATCTGCAATTAAATATCACATTAATGATACGCGAATGATAATGCCACCGCGTCTCTTCTACACCTGGCAAACGGCGATCAGAAATCTCTTTTAAAAGATTCGATCGTTTTGACGACTTATTAAAAAATCGTACAAGTCCATTAATATGTCCAAAAAATGACTTTTATTCTGGAAGGCGTTCCAAAGATCTACTCAGAACTAAATTCAAAATATGCGCGTAACACGGAACGAAATGCGCCATGGGGCATTCATTTCGAATCAATGCTTGAACCCCACCGTGATCGCCGGACATGACGTTAGCACCGTCATACGACTGAACTATTAACTTATCTTTACACTTTTATAAGTTAAGTATCTCTAACAATTGCGTAGCACGCTAGCTGTACGACACTCGCTGACGTTAAAAAATCCGATAAATCTCTCCTCGACGCCTGATTCGGTCAAATACCGAAAAATAACACTTAATTGCTCCCGATGACTAACATCGGGAGTTTCGTCAATCATGACGGAGTCGAATTTCGCCCTGTTTATTTCGATTTTGATTTGATCTGATATAACGGCCGCTAAGCAACCAATCAAATCGTTTTGGATATCGTGTGATACTCCAGAAAACTCAGAGTGTGAAGAAGAACACTGTTCAAAATGCGACTCAATAGCCGAGTCGTACTTGCTCAAATACAACAACGTCTCAACATAATTACCGCGATTGTCCGAATCGCATTTCTCGTCGAAGCCGCGGAATGCCAACTCTTGTTTACCTAAAGGAACGACTGTATCAATCAACCGTTTCATTAAATTTCGATTTTTCTCCACTTTGCGATTGTGAGCCTCAAACTTATTGGCAAAAAAAGTTTCGATTCTACTCGTACCAAATTCGTGTAATAATATACAACTACGAATATGTTTCTCGCTTTGAACATGCTTTTTGAATGAATTGATCAGATTGTTCAAATCTGAAAATCCAATTCGACTCCAAGCGCTGCTTGGATCGGAAAATAAAAGGCATGGAAAGCATAAAAGTTTGTTCAATTTACAACTTCCAGTTAGCCAACAACAACTAACGAATTTTAATCAAAATTGAATTGATAAACCAACCTGCTATCGGGAGTCGCAAATCACTAACACACAAACACTATCACAGCACACTAGTAAGTTAAATTTCTCTGATATCTTTACTCAAATAAAAATAAACGAATAAATTTTACTATCACTTAAATTGAAACAAACATTCGCACAATTCAAAAACGTGCCCAGAATTTTTCTCGAAGCTTTTTTGTCCAAATCTGTCGTTATAATAAGGAGATACAACATTTGGTCGAAGAGTTAGTTTCACTTCATTCACTCGCTTAATATCATTATTAGTTACAACTTTCATGGCGCGGTCGCGCTACGTGCGAGTAAATTCACCTCGGTTTCGTCTTACTTGGAAATTGGAAAAGGACCTTATTTCTATTGAAACAAGGGTCGTGATGCCATAAAATAGCGGATTTTCTAGGAGAAGTTTGTACGCGAAACATGTACAGTAGTTTTATCAATGCGTGCGTGCATATTTCTACAAAAGTTTGTGTTTGTGTTCAGCTTAGGCAATCGTAATATTCCGGATGGGATTCACTAAGAAGTTGCCTGTCAGTCGTCCTTTTCTCGCTTGCATGCTGTTTCCGCTGTAGGGAGGGTCCTCCTTTGCTTCCCTCCTCAGCTAGTAGCTTCTCCGCTGCGCGTACTTCTCTCAGGAATTCCTTATACGTCGACGCCGATTCTCGCTTCACCTTTTGCCTGATGGCGAGACGTAAGAGGCTGTAGACCATGTCCAGCTGGGCAGCTTCCATATGCCCAGGTGAAGGTAGCTGGGCAAACAGGGCTCTCTTCTTTATCAGGAAGGTTTCTGTCGGCATATCTTCGTCCTGCTTCACGGAGAAAATTTCTTCATAAATGGCATAGGCCGGTTTCTTCGGCGCAAATGCCTCCCGAACTGCCCCTCCAAACTCTACCCAGGTGACTAATTCGTCGGCGACACCCTGCCACCAGGTCGCAGCTTCACCCTCGAAGAATAGAAGAGCTGACTCCAGGGAACTGGGTGTAACTACGTGGATGGTTAGGTCGTTCAACCGCTTCGTGTCCCTCTTGCGCATTCTTAGTTTCACGAGATTGACCGTAGATGGAGCTTGTGTTATAAGTTTTAAAAGTTGACATTGTATTTTCGATAAAACCTCTACAAAAGGCGCACGTATTTGGAGTTTCGGAGTTTTCAATGCCTTGGATACATGAGAGACACAGCAAATGACCACACGGGATTAGTGCCCGTTGCACCTCGTTATCCACATACACACCGCAAGGCAAACGAGGTGCAGCGGGCTCCGGTGTTGGTTCAGCTATTTGTGTGTGTGGTATGGTGTGGTGGGGTGAAGAAGTGGTGTGGTGTCGTGTGTTGTCGGACTGTCGTCCTCCACCACCACCTCAGTCCCGACTTCGGGCACTCAACCCCTAAGACCTCCAAGGCCAGGTCACGATTCACGCGTACCGCACAGCTGGACGCCGACAAGCATGCGTACCTCTGGTTCTGTAATCACTGATGAAGCCACCTAATGTCCGGGCTCATTACATTTGAAACCATTTTTATTTTGAATTTCTCCTCTTAAAGTGGATTTTGTATGTATAATAACATTTTCTTCCTCCTTTTTATTTTCTAATATTAATTTTGACTCATTTTCTCATTTCATCAGGTTTATAACAATAAATAATTCAATGTATCTTCTTCTGAAATATTCTCGCTGGCGTTTTTTAATTCGTTCACTTGCCTTTCATGATCACTGTCGGCCATTTTTAACTCAACAATTTCCTTTTACACATCTATTTATACATCTATATCTTAGATGCCATCTATTAGTTCAATACAGGCCCAGGTCCTGAACAATCCGAAAGTAGTGGTCCTCGGAAGCAGTGGGTGCCCCTTGCCCCACTTCCGTTAGTTGGACTTGGTACACCCAAGTGGCTGCGCCGGACTCGCTCACGCAGTGCTGGTACTTATACTTGGGGTAAGACCAGGAATATTTTTGACATATAGCATTAAGCTTAGCTGGAGGTGGAGCCAGTGCGTAGTTGTCCTCCGAAGCACCGTCACCTTGAAGAAGAAGTGAAGGGTTGTCTCTCTCTCTTTATCTAACATTATGACGAGAGATAATAACGCTCCTTCTGGCGCAGTCGGGGAAAAAAGGTGAACGCCAAATTTTGGGCCTTTCCTCTAATTTAAAGCTTATTATTATTTCTTGCGACATGCCCCTTAGCCTGTGCCCATATCAACTCTATGAGGTTGAGTTCACAGTGATATGGGGGGCAGTCGCAAGATTGGAAAATTGGAAGTGAATTTCAAATTTATTGTAAGTATATTCGGAATCAATAGAAACAGGCAACGATGTAAACAAATTTTGGGCCTACAGACACTATAATAAGTAGCTATTATTGCAGGTTTTATAAACTTCATATTAATACGAATGTGATGATTGCGATAACATTTAAAGGTCCATAATTACGTAGTAATGGCAAATTGGTTTATTTACATATTTGCTTATTTCAATTGATTCTGAGTATAAAGTACATAATTGCATCTTATGGTGACAAAGAGATCTAGTATCAGAAAATTGAGCCTTACACAGAAAACAAGTTAACATTTTAACTCAAATTTAAATCTCCTATTAAGGTATTAAGAACACTGAGTGATTTGTCAAATTTAGTGTTTATGTTATACAATGCTCTTTGTATAAACAGCCGAATGAGATAAGATTCGTCAGAGTATTCGGCTCCTGTCGCGTGTATAATCTTAAATGTCGCATCCACTCCCTGGAGTAATGAATTTACTTTGTAAATAGTCTGACCAACAATAACATAAATATTTGTTATATCACAAATTGTGCCCGTGTAGATTACCAAGGGCTGAAATGTTCTTCCGAGTTTCGCCAATTTAGTTCTTCTATTTGATATTCGCCTATTAAGGTATTAAGAACACTAAGTGATTTGTCAAATTTAGTGTTTATGTTATACAATGCTCTTTGTATAAACAGCCAAATGAGATAAGATTCGTCAGAGTATTCGGCTCCTGTTGCGTGTATAATCTTAAATGTCACATCCACTCCCTGGAGTAATGAATTTACTTTGTAAATAGTCTGACCAACAATAACATAGATATTTGTTGCCCGTGTGGATTACCAAGGGCTGAAATGTTCTTCCGAGTTTCGCCAATTTAGTTCTCCTATTTGATATTGCTGTTTGTAGATCATCAACGCCAGCTATTTGCAATATAAAACCATCCCGGATTTCACAACGCGATGGCTTCCAAGATGGCTTTCCTTTTTTCCTTGACACTATTGAAGGCACCAAATATGTTTTCAATGTAGGCATTTAGTACTGAGTGAAAAACCTGAAATTTGTATACTTAGTTGGGATAAACATCTTTCGACAATTTTGATGTGTGTATTTAGATATATTTATTTAACGATTTATAAAAACGAAAACCTTTTGGACTGAATTCGCCTAAAGATGTTTTGCTTCAAGAGCCATTTCAAGTTACTTACCAACCGATAACCTTCTGGTAGTTTGAGAGCCGGATACAAGTTTAAATATTCTTCGACAGTTCCAGATTTGGATTGTAGTGTGGCCAATCTTACTTTTGAAAAACGGGAAAAGTATTCTGCACTGGGCAGTAACTACTTTTTTGTACCACTCGCTTTTGAGGCTACTGGGTGCTGGGGGTCGGAGGCTATTGCCTTCGTTCGGGAAGTGGGACGTCGCATTAGGGAGAGGGGGTCTGAGCCCGCGCAGGTACGTACCTGGTGCAAAGGCTATCCATCGCCATTCAACGTGGTAACGCGGCCAGTGTGATGGTTACCTTCGCTCCAGGTACAACTCGAGGGGGCCTTTTCGATTAGGCTTAAGGTATTATTATTACATTTTCTTTTTACTATTGTATTTTTTTTTCTTTTATAAGTGTGTTATAATTATGTTATTATAAACAAATGAATAAATGATCCTTATCTTACTTTTCTGGTAGCTTCCCAATTACTTTCTACCAAGTGCCATGGATCAACACAGCTTCTTAACCAGTGCAGCTTTTCTTCTACTTCAGGTTCTCCTGTTATAAAGATATTTTTTCTAAATAATTATGAACTTATATGAAAACCCATAGAAGATACCAGAAAAATATAGCTTGGGCCGGGGATCAAGACACTGATCCTTGACATTTCGTGTCATGTGCAAACCCATACACTATCCCGAGTGATTAACCGCGATTATATATCCCAAGCCCAAACTATATTTTTCTGGTATCTTCTATGGATTTTCATATTTATTTAGAAATATAATTCGGAGCGGGAAAACCGTTAAAAAAAATACAAGAATGAAAAATATTCAATTGACAAAAGTTGATCAATTTCTTTTTTACAACAAAAATTATTGATGTACTTTAAACCAATTTTATTTGTAGGCTACTGTCTACTGTAGAACCTTCTTACGAATCTTACAATAAATTTCATACCCCCTTATTTATACACGGAGTAAACCCGGTGTAATGGCTCGGCCACGACATCGGTCTAAGCGGCGAGCGGCGGGCGTATTACTGACATATTGCGTGCAACGGTTGCTAACCGATGCGCGGCGGGCGTCACGACTGCGCAATGTGTCCGTAAAACGCTCGCTGCTGCCGCAATCGCGCAGTCGTGGCCATTTTTTGTCTGTGTTTCGCTTTTGCGAATATTAGTGACCGATAAAGACAAAACATGGTTTAGTTCACTCCGTGTTTATATATTATATTATTGATAAAGGGGATTGTGTTTTTTTTTAATGTTCCTGTGATGGATACAGAGATGATTAATTTGTGATAACATTGTAAACTGGTTGACTGTACCGAAAAAGAAAAAGCTGTAAAACGCAATTTTCAGAAAGACAACACGGAACAAGATAAGACAAGAAAAATACATTAAAAATTTTGTATACCTTCACTTTCACTATGGACTGGTAAAAATGTTAGTGGTGTCACTTCTGATGCAGAAGTAGTTTCTGATGAAGAATACGATATACCACCCAATTTGGCAGAAGAAAAGCCGGTTAAATCCATTGTCGGCGTCTAGCACTAAGATCCTGTTAGGCTTCAGGCTTCGCACGACTGAAATAAACGAAATTATAAGAATTTTCTAAAAATGGTCACCATGTGAAAACAAGTTATAGTACATTACAGACCTAGGGTGGTGAATTCGTAAATGTCCCAGATCGCAGGTTTCTGTGGCCCGAACCGAAGGTGAGGGCCATAAATATGCGATCTGGGGCTTTACGAATTACCACCCGTGGTTTGTCAAAAGTTTTACGTCTTGCCTTGGCCAAGAAGTGAGATTTTCTCTCCGCGTAGCGGGCAGAAAATCCCGCTTTATGGCCAAGGGTATTGTTAATAAAATTACATCAAAAGGATAACTCACCGATGGATTTCCGTGTAAATCATTACTTGATGACGTCGCCGTACATCGCCCGCGATGCAGCAGCAGGTTAAGAACAAAAAGGAACGAGGATTGACCAAAATAACTTTCTATAGAAAAAAAGATAACCGAAACGGGCAGGAAATTATGGGAAGAGAGAATGACAGTTCCAAAAGTTGCCATACGAAAAACGAATCATCACTGTTGCCAGTTTTAAAATGTAAAATCGATTCGAGATCAATCAATAAACGCAAAAAAAACGCCATTGTCACAGATTGACAGGTACCAAAAATCATCGACTTAATATGAAAACGGGCATTATCTAGAAGGTTCCAAAGTAAAAAATAAGACTAACCAGGTTGGCGGAGCAGAAATGAAACAAAGAAAGGTCACATAATCATGTGATTTGGAGTGATGTGAGAAGGAGACTCCAGAGCTGGAGACCTTCTCCATTTTCAAAAGGACGATCTCGAGGATGTGTGTTTGTATGCGTAGCCTCCGAGCAGAAAAAGACAGATTTTTCAATGATAGCACTGACGGTGTTTCATACATAAGAATCGAATTTACTCCAAAATTATGTTAAAAATAAATTAAATAGATAATATAATTATTTAATTTATTACCCTATCCAGATTTATCAATATTCCTAATGATTAACTGAAATAAACTTAATACCTTATTAACAAGCGAATTTGTCAAGTGGTGAGGATTTTTACAAATGAGACCCTGAATCCAAAGACGTTTTTAGGTAATCGAAACTACAATAAAAGGCGTATTTTTAATTCTAAAATAGCCATGTTACAGTCGAGGACAAAGATATGTATACGCCTGGAAGTTACAAAATTATGTATCCATTAAAGTTTGTAGCCATATTTGGTTACAATAATATATACCCATTAAAGGTGACGGTACCGAGTTTACGCCCAATGTTCTAAATTTATGTATACACTAACTAGTAAACAATAATGTGCACATATTCATTCAGATTTATATGACTGCAGACTTTATTACAATTATATGTATACACGTCAATCAACTTTATTTTTCGAATTTATAGAAGGTTTACGCCCCGCTTCATTTGAAGCCAGATTCCTCCAAAACTATACATGTAAGGGCAAGTAATATATCATTTTCGTGTAAATAAAGGACGGGGAATTCATATTTGGAGCTAAAATAATGCTCTTTAGAACAAAAAAAATGAATAACTTGTAATTTATGAAAAATCCGTGATCACAATTTTTTACATTTACCTAATTTGTATTAACAGTATAAAAGATATCGGAAAAAAATATTGGTATAAAGCCACCTTTATACAGATTTTAAAAATATATAGTTTTGTATGTACATCTGTTAATAATATGGCACAAAAAAATATTCAGTCTGGGTAATCTCAGATAGTCATACTACGTGAAGTAAAGTGGAACGTTTGGTGCAGTTGCAGAATCGCATGTTGCGGTGATGGACTTTAATACATCAGATTTGGTCCCGGATCGCAATTTACCAAGGGACGAAAGAGATGGAGGACTGCTTTGCTTTTCGTGAGCAAAAAATGAGTCAAGATTTCCTTCTCTGTGCTCACATGTAGCAATATAAAGTTTACTAAATAGACTGCAATCATTTTTTAGTCCTCCTATCTTGGCAAATGTTTTACTTTCAGTCTTTTTCTTTGGAGTGCTTAGAAGAGGATATTTATTAAGCTTGATGGGATCTAGCAAACTTTTATCTGCATTGGTGTGCAATCTATCCATACAAAATGAGATGTACTGCTCTTCGCCTTTTTTTTGTATTGTGAATATAGTCTCAACAACTTCAGGTGGGGCGATATTCTTCGTGTCAATATTGTACAACTCCGAGGATTGTTCGAGAAACGGGTTTCCAAGACTATTTATTGTTGTCTCTAGAGTTTTAACATCGATGACAAATTTCTTTTTATTCGCTGTCGTGTCCGAATGATGATTATCATCTACTTCGTTTTCGTCGTTCTGTGCGTTGAAAGATAGTACTTCACCCTCAAATTTGTCAATCATTTCTGCCAGTTCAGGGCCAGCGAGAATGATACCGTCGTCTTAATTCAGAACTATAATTTTAAGTTATTGTTGTTCGCGAATTAATTATGGTTTATATGTGCATTATATTAAAATTATTTAATAACCTATTTATTAAAAAATCGTATTATAATTCAAATAAGTATAAAAATTTTGCTTCTTTGCAATTTTTTTACTAATTTCTTACATTTATACGATTAGTTCCATGCCCGTCGAAGAACTTCACGTAGTACGATCATGCATTGAGATTACCCAGACTGCAGTTTTTTTTGTGTCATATTATTAACAGATGTATATACAAAACTATATGTTTTTAAAATCCGTATAAGTGTGGCTTTATAACAATATTTTTTGTTTTCTGATATCTTTTATAGTGTTCAAGCCAAATCGAAGATGCCATAATTTGACGAAACCTCTGCCATGAAGGGGTGAAGAAAATAGCGCGCACCGCACATTGCTGGCCGTTTTTCCGCCATTAAGTAATAAAAAAAGTAAAAATTAAAAAGTTAGTCTTCCAATGGAACTCCTACTGATACGTCACGTTGTGCTATCGTAGAACCGCATTTAAATTGTTTTCTGTGAAATAATCATTTCCCCGGGGATTTTATAGTGATTTACTGATTTTACTATTCGTCGTACTTTGTGTAAAGTGCAGGACTTGATTTGAATAGACCGTTTTCAAGCCATCGCATCGCCGCGCTTACAACCGCCCGCTGCTCGTGTCATGTTGGAGCCGGCACGGCGTCGGTATTTGAATTTAGAATATCACGGATAGAGTGAGATCGTTTTAAATCCAAGTAAGTCCCCTCAATTTGGTACGTTTCGTCCGATTGGCAATTTTATGGCAATGATTATGCACGTCCCCGCCCTTATATCTCCGAGATTTAGAAATTAATCTACTCCTCAATTACATTTTTATATGAGCCAAGAAAGGCAGTACGTTTACGAGCCACTGGCTCACACATATAGTTTTTATAAAAAATAGGTAAATGTAAAAACAAACGGTCACGGATTTTTCATAAATTGCAAGTTATTAATTTTTTTTGTTCTAAAGAGCATTATTTTAGTTCCAAAAATGAATACCTCGTCCTTTATTTACCCGAAAATGATATATTACATGCCCTTACATGTATAGTTTTGGAGGAATATGGCTTCAAATGAAGCGGGGCGGCGTCAAACTACCCCCCCCCCCCTCCCCCTCCTAAATGCGAGTTGGCTCTCGATGGCTCCCGGTCTGAATCCACTCAAGACCGCCTAAGGAACAACTGTGCCAAGTTTCAGCGCATAGTCACTAAGTGCAAGGTTCCCATACAATGGATTACAATAGGGAGATAGGGGAGCATTGGGCACTTTTTTACTTAAGCCTTAATAAAAATGCAATTTTTTAACAAAATCAACTTTTTACTCCTTATATTAGTAGCACATATATTTGGCTTCAATTATAACGAAGAACACTTATACAATTATAATCAGTCTCAAAATTGCAAGAGATTTTCTGAATACTGTCAAAAGTGCCCAAACCTCCCAGTGGTCGGGAGGTTTGGACACCTCAATGGGAGGTTTGGGCACTGTATTAAAAAGGCCACTTAATTGTAAATTACTTGAATATTAAATAATATAATCATAAAAACTTGCAATAAAATCAACAAACAATCAACTGTTTTAAACTATAAGTACTCAAAACAAAAAAATACTAAAGATTTAGTACTCAATACTTAGTATTCTTACTTCAGTAATAAAATTTATCTAAGATTCGGTATAACCCAGATGGGCTTATCAAAAGTATACTTAGAGCTGCCACGCTTGACCCATATCTTTGGGTTTGGCAATTTGGTTTTGATGTCTTTCAATGGGACACTTGATATATCTTCAATCTCTGGATATATAAATGTATTACGTATCTTACTCATACGCATATATTTAATAGTTGCCATCGAGTGACGAACTTCTTCAATTTGGCCAACATAGCGATAGACAGTTCTCTTAGTGTCAAATTTCACTGGCACATAATCTTTGTCCTTAAAATTACTATCTAATACAACCACATCATCTTCATCAAACGAATTTTCTTCCTCCAAACATTCATTTTCTATTTCCTCGTCACTGCTTATTTTCCTTTGTTTCTTCTGTTTCGATGTTAAAGATTTATCAAGTTTAGGTATTGCTTTCTTCCCTGTATTTTTTTTGTCTTCTTTTTTTTTGTTCTTTTTTTGTCGTGCTTGTTCTGCTATTTCTATTAATCTCTTCTCGGGCGTGTCTGTTAATATTCTTGTTTTTCCTGTCTTTCTCTTCATGCCAACCAGTTTCCTGGGGCCAGCTTTCGGATATGGTCTCACGGAATCTGCCATTTCGTTCGTGAGATCCACTTGATTTTGATTTTAGGTGCTGCGCCGACTCTGTCTGGTGTCGTTTGTTTTGCAGGGTCTTGATTTGGTGTTGGTTGCTCTGCGGGGCCTTGGTTTGCTGTTGGTTGTTCTGCGGGGACTTAGTTTGGTGTTGGTTGGTCTACGGGGACTTCGTTTGCTGTTGGTTGTTCTGCAGGAACGTTGTCTGTATCGGTCAAACAGCGATCAGTGACAGAAGAACAAAGGAAATCTTCATCTGTGAAAATGTTGGAGTTAAAAGGCCATATGCCAGGTTTTTCAAATCCCTTTTGAATATTTTGTGGCTTGAATGCAAGCGGAATAGCCACAGCAGCGAGCTTGGGGATTTTATAAATTTAAACCGTTTTGCCTGGATTGCATACCAACCAGTCTGTTATAGCCGTATTATAATAATTTTTCAACGGCCCATAGACAGTCAAGTCAAGGGGTTGCAGCTTATGGCTGCAGTGTAGAGGAAATGTTAGTAAAACTATACCAGATTCTTTACAGAAATCGAGAACTGGCACAGAAATATGGCTTTCGTGATTATCCAGCAGCAGAAGAACTGGCGAGGTAGGTGTAGGCTTGGCGTGTTTCGCAAAATGGTGCATAAACTTTAAAAAGTTTGTTGCTGTCATCCATCCTGAAGTGTGTGCTGATCCATCTGATCCAATAGGAGCATCGTGAAGCATAAATGGTTTGAAGTGCACCCGTGGGAATATGAAGAAGGGCGGTATAGAGTTTCCTATAGCACAGCAAACCGTGACAAGCGTCCCTCTTTCAGCAGAAGTTGCTTGTCCAACTTGTTTGGTTCCTTTAGAAGCGACAACTTTTTGAGTTCGCTGAACAGTGGATAGTCCTGTTTCGTCTATATTGTAAATAGCTTCTGGCCCAAAGTGATAACGCTCATACACGGATCTGAGATTTTCGAAGAAATCTCCAACATTTTTTCTGTTGAAGCTGGTGGCTCTTGAGAGTCTTCCGGTGTCCCTACTGATAGCCGTGGGTGTCGTTTAAGAAACCCTCTTATCCAATCTTTTGATGCTATTTTATTTTTAGTCCAATTTTCTGGTATTTTTTTATTTATTGCACATGCATAGTCATAAGCCAACTGACGCGTTTGCACTTTTGAAAGTCCATAATTCAATTTAGAAGATGTTATGAGGTACTCTGACAGTTTTGCTTCTTCATCTTCAGCGAATATTTGGCAAGATATGAATTTAGAAGAAACATCTTTTACAGTGCCTTGTTTTAAATATCTTTGGAGATTTGATCTCAAATTTAACTTCGTTGGGTATATCTGAATAAAATTTAATATCCTCTGGATTATAAGTCGGTGAAACTAACATTACTTCTTCTAAATCTAATTTTAGGTTCTCTTTTAAGAAAATATACATACCTCCCGGAGCAGCACCAATTTCTAATTAATTTTTAATTTTTAAAATCGGGAACCCTACACGTATAAGCATCTCTATAAATTTAGCTGGAGCTCTATTACGTAATTTTAAGCTATCTAACAAAACCTTTTTTTTTTTTTTTTTCCTATTACTTCATTATATTCTAATCTATTACTGTCCAAGAATATAAATTCATGTAATAACCTTACGTATTTATACGATATATTTTTCTTTAAGGTAACATGCTTATAATCGAAGACATTAAAGTGACCCACACTAAAGTCTGAATCAGTGCCTGTGTATGTAAACTGTAGGATAATTTCATCGTCTCCTTCACCTACAGCAAACCACTCAGTATGTGACATTATTATAATAATTCTAATTTCAAACAACATAGCTACGAACCTAACAACATTCATGTCACCCAATTCTGACTCCACAGTTAATATATTAATTAATACAGAATAGTCTACAGTACCTAATTCAAATTTTTTTTCTTTATACTCAACAGCAAACATTAACAATTTTTTTTTTAAATCTATTGGTGTCATTTTTAAGTTTAGCAATTTTATCAAAGCACTAAAACAACACATATTCTCACCAGAGATTTGAATACTATTTGTATATTTACGAAGCCATTCCTTACTATTATATATTTCTCACCAGGTGATACAACATTAAAGAGAGCTGGGTTACTCTTCCCGGTTAAAGCTTTAGAATATATTGATTTTTTATTATTATTCAATTTCGTGTAATAATTACCAACCATATTGTCAGAACTAGACACCTCAGAAGTGACAGTTAAATGATTATCTACTTTCAGATTACTATTTAAATCTATTAAGTCTTCAGTAATAGGGTTTAAAATTTTAATTTCTTTTTTTCTTTTAGTGTTCTATCTTTGTTCTCCTCTGATTTAGTATTAACATTATCAATTATATCATCATGATATAAACATTTTATATAGGGATTATCCACACTATTTTCACTATCTATAAATAATTTTATAAATTCTTCAAATGTGTAAACTTTTGCAATATCTAATTCTTTGACTTCAAATATTTTTTTTAAACCAATTTTAGCATACAATTTTCTTTTAGTATTATCAATGAAAGTACCTTTAGTAAATTTACGAACCATTAAGGTCATAATAGAACCCAACAAACTTTTCTCATTAAATTCTCTATCTTCTTTAATTTCTGAAACTATCCTAGATACTAGTTCACCAGTATCATATTTTTTTATAAAAGCAATTATATATATAGCACAAGTAACTTCATATAAATCATCAGTTGACAACTTATAATCTGGTACGAATAAATCTACACCATTAACAGTAGTTTTAGTATTATATGTAGCAGCATGTTTATACAATTCAGCAAACGTAAATTTCGAAGCCTCCATTTTTAAAGCAGCACTCAATATAAGATCATACAGGGTTACATGGACTACTAATATATTTTTTTTAATTTGTTACGTTATTTTCATACTTATAAAAGAAAAACTGCAGAGTACGTTTATTTTTGTATGATTCCAAAAAGTATGAGTGAAACAATGACAAACCTTTAGTGTTTTTAACCTATCTAAGTTGGAACACAATGTAATAGTATAAAACATCAAACCATCGTTACAACTAACTATTTCAATTAACCACATAGATCCATTATATGTTAGTGTAGAACCAGTAACTAAAGCTATATAAGATTCCCAATCATGTGTGTAACCCAAACTATGATCATTACCAAAATAAAAAGAAATTTTCCTTTTATTACCTATAGATTTTTTTTTATAATAACAATTCATATTAGCTATATAACCTTCATCGTCGACTAGAATCTTTACGTCGAAGATTAAACTACCCACAGCTTTAATACATTTCTTATTATATAAAGTCTTAGCTAAATCGTATTTAGAAATATCATATGATGAATGCAAAAACTTTAAATAAGCACAAGTTACATAACAATTCTGACACAATTTATCACATATTCCATTACCAACTCTTTTATTATATTCATCAAAGATTTCCCTATCTATATGGTGGTTAGATAAAGCTTCATTCAAAAATTCTGTAGTTTTAGTTTTCCTTACACAATCTTGCAAACTCGCTATCGGACAACAAGCATGCACATTATACTTAAAAATTTTAACAACCTGTATAGGATTTGCTCCTATTTCACCATATAAAAAATCATGAGTTCCCGACGATACTTTTTCTGTTGAATACTTTATCATTCTATCCAATTCCATATCTTCTAAGATTCGGGAGTTCGCTTGATAAGCATGATCATGATTAATCATATTGTTCTGGTCAAAATCTATACGATAATTTTTAAATCTATTAGCTAACCTATCTACTTCCTCTGGTTTATGCATATAATATGATAATTTTTTTTTTTTGCTTCTGCAATTTCAAGTCGTGTATTATATTATTAGTTATAGAATTTGCAATAGTTTCATTGACTACAGTATTAAAAATTTCATCTCTATGTTTATTAGCGAATGTGTTATAATCAAATCCATTACGAGTAAGCACTTGATTTATGTCCTGAGGAAGTATCACTTCAGTACCTCCTGTACTATGGAAAGATCACACACTATTTCAGATAATCCGTCACATTTTAAGTTATTTAATGAATATACACCATCACCATTAGAAAGAGTTATTATAGATACTAAATTACCATTTTCATCGAATAAATCAGTACCAGATATCATATTCTCATTTACATGTTTAAAGGCTCTAACGCAAACAGCCACACCATTATTTATTATCATACATTTTTTATTTACTAAGTACATTTCAGTTCTAGACTTATTATATAATTTATCGCCTTCGAAGTATATCGGCAATTTTGAATATGGGTCGTATATATCCGGAAATGTCTCTTTACCACCAAAAACGTGAACCGGTTTAACATCGCAATCAGGCCAAAATCCTTCGTTAGTTTCAACTAGATCTACATACATGTCTCTTATACGCTGACTTTCTAAAGAAGCAGTATGCTGGGAAAATTTTTTTTTTGAAATATTTACAGAAATTTTCCCTCGAAGCTGATTAAAATTGTGTCTTTAAAAATTTTTTTTTGGATTTTTTTTTCTATTTTTAGTTTTTTTTTTTTGAAGTCTTTCTTTTAGGTTTTCTAATTAATACTTCTTCTTCTTCCTCGACCCCTATGACCTCCAAGGCCAGGTCACGATTCACGCGTACCGCTCAGCTGGACGCCGACAAGCACGCGTGATCTGGCCGTTTTGGAACTCTGCGACGTTGTCCATCACCACCGCCAGGCGCACTAGAGACCGCGCTCGGTGGCGGTGGGACGGCTGCGGGCGACCGTCTAGCTGCGCGCGTCGCCGCGCCACGCAGGTGTTGAAATTTAATTGCAAGACTTCTGTAAAATTTAGTTATATTGGAAAAAATATAAATAATAAATCTCATGGCATTTGAGTTGACTGTGTGTATTTGTGAAGGTAGTAGATAATAATACTAAGACTGCTGGATTGATTTGGATGTAATCTGGCATACAGTAGAGTTTATAAATTGAAGTTTTAAAAGTAAGTTGACATTGTATTTTCGATAAAACCTCTACAAATGGCTCACGTATTTGGTGTTTCGGAGTTTTCAATGCCTTGGACACATGAGACACACAGCAAATGACCACACGGGATTAGTGCCCGTTGCACCTCGTTATCCATACACACACCGCAAGGCAAACAGGGTGCAGCGGGAGCGGGCTCCAGTGTTGGTTCAGCTATGGTATGTGTGTGGTATGGTGTGGTGGGGTGAAGAAGTGAGGTGTGGTGTGGTGTCGTGTGTTGTCGGACTGTCGTCCTCTACCACCACCTCAGTCCCGACTTCGGGCACTTCCTCGACCCCTATGACCTCCAAGGCCAGGTCACGATTCACGCGTACCGCTCAGCTGGACGCCGACAAGCACGCGTGATCGGGCCGTTTTGGAACTCTGCGACGTTGTCCATCACCACCGCCAGGCGCACTAGAGACCGCGCTCGGTGGCGGTGGGACGGCTGCGGGCGACCGTCTAGCTGCGCGCGTCGCCGCGCCACGCAGGTGTTGAAATTTAATTGCAAGACTTCTGTAAAATTTAGTTATATTGGAAAAAATATAAATAATAAATCTCATGGCATTTGAGTTGACTGTGTGTATTTGTGAAGGTAGTAGATATTAATACTAAGACTGCTGGATTGATTTGGATGTAATCTGGCATACAGTAGAGTTTATAAATTGAAGTTTTAAAAGTAAGTTGACATTGTATTTTCGATAAAACCTCTACAAAAGGCGCACGTATTTGGTGTTTCGGAGTTTTCAATGCCTTGGACACATGAGACACACAGCAAATGACCACACGGGATTAGTGCCCGTTGCACCTCGTTATCCATACACACACCGCAAGGCAAACAGGGTGCAGCGGGAGCGGGCTCCAGTGTTGGTTCAGCTATGGTATGTGTGTGGTATGGTGTGGTGGGGTGAAGAAGTGAGGTGTGGTGTGGTGTCGTGTGTTGTCGGACTGTCGTCCTCTACCACCACCTCAGTCCCGACTTCGGGCACTTCCTCGACCCCTATGACCTCCAAGGCCAGGTCACGATTCACGCGTACCGCTCAGCTGGACGCCGACAAGCACGCGTGATCGGGCCGTTTTGGAACTCTGCGACGTTGTCCATCACCACCGCCAGGCGCACTAGAGACCGCGCTCGGTGGCGGTGGGACGGCTGCGGGCGACCGTCTAGCTGCGCGCGTCGCCGCGCCACGCAGGTGTTGAAATTTAATTGCAAGACTTCTGTAAAATTTAGTTATATTGGAAAAAATATAAATAATAAATCTCATGGCATTTGAGTTGACTGTGTGTATTTGTGAAGGTAGTAAATATTAATACTAAGACTGCTGGATTGATTTGGATGTAATCTGGCATACAGTAGAGTTTATAAATTGAAGTTTTAAAAGTAAGTTGACATTGTATTTTCGATAAAACCTCTACAAAAGGCGCACGTATTTGGTGTTTCGGAGTTTTCAATGCCTTGGACACATGAGACACACAGCAAATGACCACACGGGATTAGTGCCCGTTGCACCTCGTTATCCATACACACACCGCAAGGCAAACAGAGTGCAGCGGGAGGGGGCTCCAGTGTTGGTTCAGCTATGGTATGTGTGTGGTATGGTGTGGTGGGGTGAAGAAGTGAGGTGTGGTGTGGTGTCGTGTGTTGTCGGACTGTCGTCCTCCACCACCACCTCAGTCCCGACTTCGGACTCTTCCTCGACCCCTAAGACCTCCAAGGCCAGGTTGCGATTCACGCGTACCGCTCAGTTGGACGCCGACAAGCACGCGTGATCTGGCCGTTTTGGAAGTCGGCGACGTTGTCCATTATAACAGCCAGGCGCACTAAAGACCGCGCTCGGTGGCGGTGGGACGGCTGCGGGCGACCGTCTAGCTGTGCGCGTCGCCTCGCCACGCAGGTGTTGAACTTTGATTGCAAGACCTCTGTAAAATTGTGAAAGTTAATTACTATCGTACTCAAAATCATGGGTGATTCAAGCATGCAAGTGACAAATTTTTAATCCCAATAATCATCTTAGTAACATACAAATATACCGAGTGCTTTTTTGTGGAGGAATCATGCCAATCTCATGCCTCTGAATCCATAGACTGGCGTCACTGGAGTGCATCGGGCGAATTAGTGAAAACAGGAGATTGAGGCAAAGGCATGATGGTGCGTTTTGCGTTTATATGTATTTTGATAATCTTGGTCCGCTCCAGTTATTGTTGCATTCCTTCTGGAGTTGAAATTCTCCCACCAATTTGCGTACCTCTCTGGTTCTGTATTCACTGATGCAGGCACCTAATGTCCGGGCTCACATTACATTTGAAACCATTTTTATTTTGAATTTCTCCTCTTAAAGTGGATTGTGTATTTATAATAACATTTTCTTCCTTCTTTTTATTTTCTAATATTAATTTTGACTCATTTTCTTTATCGAGTTAATTAATAACGAGTAATTCAATGTATCTTCTTCTGAAATATTCTCGCCGTCGTTTTTTAATTCGTTCACTTGCCTTCCATGATCACTGTCGGCCATATTTTAACTCAATAATTTCCTTTTGCACATCTATTTATTTGCGTTTGACTTAAATATGTAGATGCCAACTATTAGTTCAATGCAGGCCCAGGTCCTGAACAACCCGAAAGTAGTGGTCCTTATTTATTGCGAAATTCAATTGGTTGCGTAAATAGACTAATGTGTCAGAACATTCTTCTTTGCAATCTGTATCAATATTACCTCCAAAATCTACGTACCCAACTGACTTGTCTACGTAACTCATAATTTTCATTTCGTCAAAAACAATGCACCAGTGAATTCGTTCCTGTGATTGCTTCGCCTTAAATTTCAATTCTTTGACTTCAAATTTTTTTTTTAAACCAATTTTAGCATACAATTTTCTTTTAGTATTATCAATGAAAGTACCTTTAGTAAATTTACGAACCATTAAGGTCATAATAGAACCCAACAAACTTTTCTCGTTAAATTCTCTATCTTCTTTAATTTCTGAAACTATCCTAGATACTAGTTCACCAGTATCATATTTTTTTATAAAAGCAATTATATATAGCACAAGTAACTTCATATAAATCATCAGTTGACAACTTATAATCTGGTACGAATAAATCTACACCATTAACAGTAGTTTTAGTATTATATGTAGCAGCATGTTTATACAATTCAGCAAACGTAAATTTCGAAGCCTCCATTTTTAAAGCAGCACTCAATATAAGATCATACAGGGTTACATGGACTACTAATATTATTTTTTTTAATTTGTTACGTTATTTTCATACTTATAAAAGAAAAACTGCAGAATACGTTTATTTTTGTATGATTCCAAAAAGTATGAGTGAAACAATGACAAACCTTTAGTGTTTTTTAACCTATCTAAGTTGGAACACAATGTAATAGTATAAAACATCAAACCATCGTTACAACTAACTATTTCAATTAACCACATAGATCCATTATATGTTAGTGTAGAACCAGTAACTAAAGCTATATAAGATTCCCAATCATGTGTGTAACCCAAACTATGATCATTACCAAAATAAAAAGAAATTTTCCTTTTATAACCTATAGAAATTTTTTTATAATAACAATTCATATTAGCTATATAACCGTCATCGTCGACTAGAATCTTTACGTCGAAGATTAAACTACCCACAGCTTTAATACATTTCTTATTATATAAAGTCTTAGCTAAATCGTATTTAGAAATATCATATGATGAATGCAAAAACTTTAAATAAGCACAAGTTACATAACAATTCTGACACAATTTATCACATATTCCATTACCAACTCTTTTATTATATTCATCAAAGATTTCCCTATCTATATGGTGGTTAGATAAAGCTTCATTCAAAAATTCTGTAGTTTTAGTTTTCCTTACACAATCTTGCAAACTCGCTATCGGACAACAAGCATGCACATTATACTTAAAATTTTTAACAACCTGTATAGGATTTGCTCCTATTTCACCATATAAAAAATCATGAGTTCCCGACGATACTTTTTCTGTTGAATACTTTATCATTCTATCCAATTCCATATCTTCTAAGATTCGGGAGTTCGCTTGATAAGCATGATCATGATTAATCATATTGTTCTGGTCAAAATCTATACGATAATTTTTAAATCTATTAGCTAGCCTATCTACTTCCTCTGGTTTATGCATATAATAAGATAATTTTTTTTTTTTGCTTCTGCAATTTCAAGTCGTGTATTATATTATTAGTTATAGAATTTGCAATAGTTTCATTGACTACAGTATTAAAAATTTCATCTCTATGTTTATTAGCGAATGTGTTATAATCAAATCCATTATGAGTAAGCACTTGATTTATGTCCTGAGGAAGTATCACTTCAGTACCTCCTGTACTATGGAAAGATCACACACTATTTCAGATAATCCGTCACATTTTAAGTTATTTAATGAATATACACCATCACCATTAGAAAGAGTTATTATAGATACTAAATTACCATTTTCATCGTATAAATCAGTACCAGATATCATATTCTCATTTACATGTTTAAAGGCTCTAACGCAAACAGCCACACCATTATTTATTATCATACATTTTTTATTTACTAAGTACATTTCAGTTCTAGACTTATTATATAATTTATCGCCTTCGAAGTATATCGGCAATTTTGAATATGGGTCGTATATATCCGGAAATGTCTCTTTACCACCAAAAACGTGAACCGGTTTAACATCGCAATCAGGCCAAAATCCTTCGTTAGTTTCAACTAGATCTACATACATGTCTCTTATACGCTGACTTTCTAAAGAAGCAGTATGCTGGGAAAATTTTTTTTTTGAAATATTTACAGAAATTTTCCCTCGAAGCTGATTAAAATTGTGTCTTTTAAATTATTTTTTTTTAATTTTTTTTTGGATTTTTTTTTCTATTTTTAGTTTTTTTTTTTGAAGTCTTTCTTTTAGGTTTTCTAATTAATACTTCTTCTTCTTCCTCGACCCCTATGACCTCCAAGGCCAGGTCACGATTCACGCGTACCGCTCAGCTGGACGCCGACAAGCACGCGTGATCTGGCCGTTTTGGAACTCTGCGACGTTGTCCATCACCACCGCCAGGCGCACTAGAGACCGCGCTCGGTGGCGGTGGGACGGCTGCGGGCGACCGTCTAGCTGCGCGCGTCGCCGCGCCACGCAGGTGTTGAAATTTAATTGCAAGACTTCTGTAAAATTTAGTTATATTGGAAAAAATATAAATAATAAATCTCATGGCATTTGAGTTGACTGTGTGTATTTGTGAAGGTAGTAGATAATAATACTAAGACTGCTGGATTGATTTGGATGTAATCTGGCATACAGTAGAGTTTATAAATTGAAGTTTTAAAAGTAAGTTGACATTGTATTTTCGATAAAACCTCTACAAATGGCGCACGTATTTGGTGTTTCGGAGTTTTCAATGCCTTGGACACATGAGACACACAGCAAATGACCACACGGGATTAGTGCCCGTTGCACCTCGTTATCCATACACACACCGCAAGGCAAACAGGGTGCAGCGGGAGCGGGCTCCAGTATTGGTTCAGCTATGGTATGTGTGTGGTATGGTGTGGTGGGGTGAAGAAGTGAGGTGTGGTGTGGTGTCGTGTGTTGTCGGACTGTCGTCCTCTACCACCACCTCAGTCCCGACTTCGGGCACTTCCTCGACCCCTATGACCTCCAAGGCCAGGTCACGATTCACGCGTACCGCTCAGCTGGACGCCGACAAGCACGCGTGATCTGGCCGTTTTGGAACTCTGCGACGTTGTCCATCACCACCGCCAGGCGCACTAGAGACCGCGCTCGGTGGCGGTGGGACGGCTGCGGGCGACCGTCTAGCTGCGCGCGTCGCCGCGCCACGCAGGTGTTGAAATTTAATTGCAAGACTTCTGTAAAATTTAGTTATATTGGAAAAAATATAAATAATAAATCTCATGGCATTTGAGTTGACTGTGTGTATTTGTGAAGGTAGTAGATATTAATACTAAGACTGCTGGATTGATTTGGATGTAATCTGGCATACAGTAGAGTTTATAAATTGAAGTTTTAAAAGTAAGTTGACATTGTATTTTCGATAAAACCTCTACAAAAGGCGCACGTATTTGGTGTTTCGGAGTTTTCAATGCCTTGGACACATGAGACACACAGCAAATGACCACACGGGATTAGTGCCCGTTGCACCTCGTTATCCATACACACACCGCAAGGCAAACAGAGTGCAGCGGGAGGGGGCTCCAGTGTTGGTTCAGCTATGGTATGTGTGTGGTATGGTGTGGTGGGGTGAAGAAGTGAGGTGTGGTGTGGTGTCGTGTGTTGTCGGACTGTCGTCCTCCACCACCACCTCAGTCCCGACTTCGGACTCTTCCTCGACCCCTAAGACCTCCAAGGCCAGGTTACGATTCACGCGTACCGCTCAGTTGGACGCCGACAAGCACGCGTGATCTGGCCGTTTTGGAAGTCGGCGACGTTGTCCATTATAACAGCCAGGCGCACTAAAGACCGCGCTCGGTGGCGGTGGGACGGCTGCGGGCGACCGTCTAGCTGTGCGCGTCGCCTCGCCACGCAGGTGTTGAACTTTGATTGCAAGACCTCTGTAAAATTGTGAAAGTTAATTACTATCGTACTCAAAATCATGGGTGATTCAAGCATGCAAGTGACAAATTTTTAATCCCAATAATCATCTTAGTAACATACAAATATACCGAGTGCTTTTTTGTGGAGGAATCATGCCAATCTCATGCCTCTGAATCCATAGACTGGCGTCACTGGAGTGCATCGGGCGAATTAGTGAAAACAGGAGATTGAGGCAAAGGCATGATGGTGCGTTTTGCGTTTATATGTATTTTGATAATCTTGGTCCGCTCCAGTTATTGTTGCATTCCTTCTGGAGTTGAAATTCTCCCACCAATTTGCGTACCTCTCTGGTTCTGTATTCACTGATGCAGGCACCTAATGTCCGGGCTCACATTACATTTGAAACCATTTTTATTTTGAATTTCTCCTCTTAAAGTGGATTGTGTATTTATAATAACATTTTCTTCCTTCTTTTTATTTTCTAATATTAATTTTGACTCATTTTCTTTATCGAGTTAATTAATAACGAGTAATTCAATGTATCTTCTTCTGAAATATTCTCGCCGTCGTTTTTTAATTCGTTCACTTGCCTTCCATGATCACTGTCGGCCATATTTTAACTCAATAATTTCCTTTTGCACATCTATTTATTTGCGTTTGACTTAAATATGTAGATGCCAACTATTAGTTCAATGCAGGCCCAGGTCCTGAACAACCCGAAAGTAGTGGTCCTTATTTATTGCGAAATTCAATAGGTTGCGTAAATAGACTAATGTGTCAGAACATTCTTCTTTGCAATCTGTATCAATATTACCTCCAAAATCTACGTACCCAACTGACTTGTCTACGTAACTCATAATTTTCATTTCGTCAAAAACAATGCACCAGTGAATTCGTTCCTGTGATTGCTTCGCCTTAAATTTCAATGCTTCAAAAGCCTCCTTGTTAAATCCGGAATGTGCGTCGACTGTTTTATACCATGTTCCTATAGTTTTTAATGAGGGCAAACAAGCGTTGAAAGTTTTACGCACGTAAGTAAGCCTTTGTAGAATATAATTTCAAGGTCAATGCGAAAGCTCTTAACTCTCTTAACTTCTCTTCTCTTTAACTGTCTTACCTTAATATTTGCCGCTTTACAATTTCACTCCTAGTGATTCTAGCGATAGACAGTTCTCGGACGATGATCACTGTGATTGCTTGATATATCATTTTCAGAACCGGGTTCTCTTACTTGAATAATAAGTTCTTGCTCGTCTTCATCAGTGTTGGTCATCACTTGCAGACATGTTGAGGAGGCGGAATCCAAACCAAATACTGGAAGGGAAACGAAGACGAGCAAGAATTTATTATCCAGACGCTCATGAAGTAATTCCACGATGTATGTGTAGTTTTGGTCCAGATTTTTGTTTCCTACATATTTTTTATAATGCCTATTATTTTCTCAATCTGGTTTAAGTCTGGATGAAAGGGAGGAAATATTAAAATTGTAATTTCTTGCCGCCCCATGTGGCGACGGCGTTATTTCTAGAATTAACTTTATTTTTTACATTATGTCGTAGATATTCTTCATTTATTCTTCATAGTCCATGTATTTATTCCTCAGCCAATCTTTCGTAGCTGCTTTTTTACTATTGGAGGTGGGATATTTTAATGTAAATTATGTTAAGGCATTTTATTATTGTAGTATGGTAAGCGGCGCTATCCGAGTTCAGAGACACGCGGAGCGAGTGGTGGCGTCGCCACTCTTCGCTGACGAATTTTGTACCACGGCAATTTTGACAAGCAATGAGCGCGCGCGACTTTTATATTGTTCGATTGGTAATCGATCATTATTTTACGAAGGTAAGCCCGGCTTTTGGGCTTATATGACAGTACTGCCACTGCCGGCTATGATCATGTTTTCAGGAATCTCGCCCTTAGCCTGGCGAATCTGCGATACTATGTTATCAATTCTTGTAAGAAGCGTTGCAATATTTTCATTATTTATCAGTTTCATCTCGAAGAACCGTTGCTGCAATATATGTAATGACACATCTGATTTTTGTTCATACGCCATGTACTCGTATAATTTTCCCCATATTTCTTTGGACGTCTCGCAATTCTGCACTTGCAGCATAACACTTCGAGACAATCTAGTGACGATACTTCCCTGCGCTTTTGCGTTACATTTCAACTGCTTAATATTAAGTGTTTTTGCAAAATTGCAACGCTAGAGCTACACTTCTACTAAATAATTAAGTAGCTAATTTGGCTTTCATATATATATTTTTTCAATAGTAAATGCACGTAGTTTAATATGAACTGGATCCGGGAAAAATACTAATTGTTGATTATTGTTGATTTCAACAACAGTAACATCCTGAGTGTTTCTGCGCATATCGGTAGCAGCGTGCATCAGAGCGGCATTGGGCCTGAATGTGCCCAAATCGCAGGCACTTCCTACATTGTATATATTGTGGGGAGTTGGTACAACTCCACTGCCATTGAGATATAAATAAAATGCATATATTCTATCAGGTAAACTCTGCCCTTCGAAGGTGATTACTATGGTTTGCAATGTTGCCTGAAGTACTTTGCGTTCGGATACGCGCACCATCTAAAAATAGTACGCCATTTGACAGTTAATACGCAGAGCTAAAAACTATTAAATAGTAGGTACCATTATGGTACGTTTACATGAACGGCGCTCAAAACGACATTCACGGGCGCGTTCACAGGCACGAGCGTGTAAACAGACTCCGAGATTACCGTCACTTTCCTGGGATCCAAGTGCTCCATTTTCTTCTTTCCCTTTGCACCTACGGGGGGAAGGGAGCTAATTTTATGTTTTATTATTTTTTCACATAGACAGAAGCCATTATTTAAAGAGAAGAAGAAAGGCTGTTTTAGGACGCGCTCGTGAATGTGCACGTGAACGCCGGCGATCGTTCGGCTGTAGGTTTCCTATCGGTTGTTCGGCAAAGATCATTGTATGTTTACATGCATGGCGTTCAAAACGAATTTCAACGGGCACGTTCCCGAGCCCGGGCGCGTGCGTATACACCTAGTGTTCTTATCACAGCCTAGCTGCTCTGAACGTCCACGGTTCGTGGATCTTAATTTTCCTACCTAACCTTAATACGAAACTTACAGACTAAATTTACCTCGAATCCACCGATTTTCGCGCTGCTGCCAAACCCCTAAGCTAGCTACCTATCTGGGTACCCATCTAGAAGCTCGCCTAGGACGCTATCCTCACTCCAAGGTGTTGAGAACAGCTTCGCCGCACCAAACAAGCGCACCAAGTCGCACTCCCGACAATGATATTACATACAAAACACAATTCAACTGGTGACAAATCTCGCAGACCAAAAAAACGCACTTCGCGTTGCCGCGGTATATAATTATTATCCAATTCAAAAGTTCAATTTTTAACACACGCCACGATTCCAACAATGAAAAGACAAATCCGTTTTTTAAGTGACAGTTCATGACAGACATAAAATGTTTCGCTCCGATCGGGTGCGTTCCGAATTACGATGGCCTCGAACACCTAGCTTAAAATTACACACGGACTTGTGCGGCGTGAGAAAGAGAGAAGAGAAGAATGAATAAATTTACAAATTGCCTTACAATTGCAGCACAACACCAATTAGGAAAATCATCTTTTCCGGTAATGTGTGTCCTTATAAATATCTTGAATTCTTGATATAAATTAGTACGATCCAATCAATAAAGAATAATATAAAAAATCCATAACGTTTTTTTAACTGAAAAAAAAGAGTCCCATCAAAATGTGTTCATTAGTTGTTATACTTGTATAATATAGTTAGTAGTTATTCAAATCAAAATATATATAAATAATACTTTAAATTACTTTGCTAAAATATAAAATAATAATGACCTTATAAAATAACTAGAAAAACAACACTAAGTATTGAGTACACTAAGTAAGATTTTCACACTGCATCATGAGGCGTCATGTTAGCATGCAAAGGAAAAAGTAAAGTAAAAAAAAAAACAAACATATCCAAATAAACCGTAAATTATTTTGGCTTTCAACATTTTAAGCGATGGTTCGTATTTGACACAGCCATCAGCATCTTTGATTCCTTGTGATGTTTTCATTAATGAGGCAATGGTGTCAGTATTCAGTCTGTTGCGATCATCAGTTTTTATTCTTTTTAGAGAGCTAAAAACTCTTTCGACAGAAGCGTTTGAAAATGGCAGGGTTAAGAGTAGGCTAATCACAATCTTTAGATTTGGAAATTTCGGATCGACAGCCACATTTTTCAATATTCGAATTGATGTGATACGCATTGCACAAGCTTTATATCCTCTTCGGTGAGAATATCTCGTAATGTTTCACGATTAGCGTTGGGATGTAAATAGTCAAGTAGACAAGCAACACAGTTATTTTTTTTGTATTTATAAACCCCTTGTTTAATTGCGTGTCCAAATCTACTATTGAATCCCCACGGTTTTGTTGTGGATAAATAATGGTCGTTTGTTGTTCCCGTATGCTTACAGACGACTTTCCAAGAACTTCGAATATTGTGGAATATTCTAAACCTTCTCGTTTCAGTAATGCTGCATTGTAATTGTTCGTTATCTTTGGGGAGATCGTGAATCCTTTGTTGCTGCGCCCTAAACGGCTTCGACAGTGATCGCAGCTTTAAGCTCTGTTTTCAATCAAATCAGAGATTTTTCGTAATCCAGTGTACAACGCTGAGAAGCTAGTATTTTAACTGAGAGCTGTCAAGTCAGTGTTTATCTGCAGGAAGCAAAAACATATAAGTTAATACAGAAGACACAGGCTTCAAACTCTAGTACCCAAAATTCAGTAAAAAACACTATAGATCAAAGTAGCATTAGACACACAAACTAGATACCCTGCCCCATTCCGCGTTGAAGCCTTTATTTCGCCTTAATAGTTGTAAATAAGACAAAAACTTACAATTTAAGTACGGAGTTTTTAGCATTGTCGTTTTGTCGTCACATACACTCATTAACGAATAAACACTAAGGCCGTGTTCAAACCAAACTGACTGTAAGCCGCCGAATGTGAGCAAGCTTACTGTGAGCCCCAGTGTAAACATCAAAATAAACGGTATGTTTCGTTCACAGTATGCTGACAATACGCTTATAGCTTACAATACGCCAATGTGTGAACAAAACGGTCGGCTTGTATACGTTCACACCGCATGCGTACGCTGAGCAGCCGACTATTTTTCACATAAAAGAGCTCAGTGGTTTGAAATTCTCGCAGTATATCTCAGTTCGTGTTTCTAGACTGGTAACCGGGGTGCTAACTAAATAATGTTCGCTAAGATATTGGCCATTCACGAAGCTCTGGAGGAAGATGAAGAAAGGAATAAGAGAATTTGGGTACATCCTTTAAATTTAAAGAGATGTTATCTTGGTCAGTTTCATCGTTTACATTCGGAATACAGAGTTACCCTGATAAATTCAAAAAACATTATCGCATGTCTGTAAAATCTTTTGACGAATTATTGTCATTAATATGTACCAAAGTGTATAAAAAAGACACCAACTACAGACGTGCTATAGAGCCAGAAGAAAGATTAGCTGTTACTTTAAGGTAGGTAAATTAAAAATATTATAGCAAGTATCAAATCACCATTTATTAGTTAATGAAATGAAAAATGAAAATGAAAAATGTATTTATTGTAACTTACAAGATAAAGAATTACATGGGTTGGGAGCTCTTCTTTTAAGTTATAAAAAACCTGTGTTAGAAGAGTCCCCTCTTTTTCCTGGGGCTTAAATCGATAGGTAAGTTGGTAATTTGTAAAAATGAATAAATTTACATTTCTTTTCTAACTTATGTTACTTGAATATAAATGAAAATATTGAAAAGTTATTCTTAAAGTGACTAATTAAACATACAGAATGCATTATGAATGTGTCTGCGTTTGCCCATGTGGATGAAGCTAAACGGCGTGTGAGTGTGTATGTGTGTGTGTGTGTGTGTGTGTGTGTGTGTGTGTGTGTATGTATGTGCCTGAGTAAGTGTTGTGTGTGTGTGTGTCTGCGTATATGTGTGTCTGCGTATATGTGTGTGTCTGTGTTTTTTTTTTTTTTGAAGTCTAAGATCTGTTAATATAACGCAATGTCTAATACATGTAATATTAAACATTACGTTATATTAACAGATCTTCTGTTTGCTGGTAAGAAAGAGATTTCAGCCATGTAGTTAATTGTTGTTTGCACTGTGCGTTAGAAAGTGTGTAAATATTTAGAGTCTTGTTTATTTTATTATATAATTTAATAGATTGAGAATTGAATTGCTTGGTTGCAAAAATTGTTCTATTTCTAGTATAACTGATGATACTATGCTGGTTTCGTTTTCTTAGTTTATTAGGATCAACAGATGTACTTTTATGTGTTTTCAGAATACTTTGTAATATATATAATTGTCTAACAGTCAGAACATTGGCCTCCTTGTATAACTTATCGGTACTATATCGTTTCTTTTTGTGTAACATAATTTTTAAAATGGCTCTCTGTGCGCGTTCTATACTTATGAATTTCGTTTTATGAGTCCCTCCCCATACTGGTAGACAGTACAGAAGAACAGACTGAACTAAAGTTGTATATATATAAGTTAATAATTTCTTATCGCTTATGTCACGTAAGTATTTAAATATCCAGATTAATTTTCTCGCCCTATTTGCTACTAGCTCTATTTGTGGATGCCAGGAAAGGTTTTTGTCTATAATTAATCCCAGGTATTTTGTTGAGGTAACTTTTTCTATATTTGGACAATTGCATGTTCTAGAGTAATTTTTTTTACAAAAATGAGCAGTTAAAGTCATATTATTGTTTGGTTGCATGGATTCTCTAATTGAAAAAGGTATGTAATTGGTTTTAGAGGAAGAGTTAGTAAATTAGTATTTAGCCATTCTATAACTTCACTTAGTCCCTTTTCAGCTAATTTATATACTTCTGGCCAAGATTTACCGTAAAATAATAATGCAGTATCATCTGCATAGGAAAATACTTGTCCGTTCACAAGATGAAGATTAGTCAGGTCATTTATATATGTTAAAAATAGCGTTGGCCCCAGGACGCTACCTTGGGGGACGCCATAATCAGTGCTATGACGGTCCTGACTATAAGTGTCATTATCTAATTTAACTCGCTGGAATCTATTCATTAAGTAATCCGTGAGAAGACTGAGAAAAGTGCTCCTAATACCCATCTTTTCAAGTTTTCGAAGGAGAGTGGGGATAGAGACGGTATCGAAAGCTTTTTTTAGATCTAGGAAAATACACAGAGTTTTGTGTTTTTCCTCTAGATGTCTAGTTATATTTTTTGTTAGGTCTAGAACCGCATCTTCGGTGCTTTTACTTTTACGGAAACCGTACTGTGATTTGGAAAGCAGATTGTATTTATCTAGAAATGAGCATAATCTACTATTTATTTGTTTTTCTATTATTTTAGACAAGACTGGAAGGATGGATATGGGTCTATAATTGTTGATGTCGTCTCTATCCCCACACTTAAAGATAGGGAGGATTATAGAACGTTTCATGTCTTTCGGAAAGACACCTTGTTGGAAACACAGGACACTTAAATGGGTTAGAATGGGTATTAATATTTCTTTAGCTGACTTAATGAAATGCGTTGGGATGTCGTCCCATCCTGCAGCCGATTCCGATTTTAGATTTGTTATTATAGAATTGATTTCCGACAAGTCAGGTTCAATTATTACTATTGAATTTATTTGTGAGGGAAGAGAAGCAAAATAGTTTTTTTGGGTTCCATTTTGAGTTATTATTTGATTTGCTAGTATTTCTCCTATTTTGTTGAAATGCTCATTTATAAATTCTGCTGACTGACAAGGGGAATTTTTTAGATTAATAAGATCTGTATTTGTAGACGTTTGTTTGTTGAGATAAGTTAGTTTCTTAATACATTTCCATAAAGTCTTGTTATTTGATTTAGCTTTATTTAACATATCTTTTTCGTATTGTTTTTTTAGTTTTTTGATGAGATTGTTACAGTAATTTCTATATCTCCGATAGGTTATTTTTAGTATTTCATTTGTGTTGTCTGTACGTGACTGTTTCTGTAATTTATTTCTATGTTTTATACATTTTAGTATTCCTGGTGTTATCCAGGGTTTTATTATTCTTTTATTACAGGGAGTTTTTACAATTTTGGTATTATCGTCTAAACATTTTTGTATTATATTTATTAACGTGTTGCATAGGACATTGGGGTCCAGTATATCATATAATTTTGAAGTTATTTGACTTTTTAAAGCTAAGAGTGCATCTGAATAGTTAATTATTGATCTAGTCTTATTTGGGACAGTGTCAACATTTTTGTGATAATAATATATGAGAAGCATTTTATGATCAGTTATAGTCGTATCCAAGACTGCGACTGTAGCAGTGATTTTAGAAGTATCAAGATTGGTAAAAACATGGTCAAGGCAACTATTAATTCTGGTATCAAGCCGATGTCCCGGTAGCAGACTATGAGTAGCCAGCATATCTAGATATAATTCTGAGTGTTTGTCGTTATTCCCATTGATGATATTAATATTGATATCTCCAGTAATGGTTGTGTTGATTTTTAAGTGAGGTTCCTTAAGGTAATTATCTAAACTGGCAATAAATTTGTCAGGGTTTTTTTCAGATGGAGAACGATATATACAAACTAGAGTGTTTGATTGAGTCCTTATTTCCAAACAAGAGGCTCGGAAAAGTGTTATTTCTTTGACGGAATGCTTGATAACTTTTTTTATAAATACAACTACTCCATCATTTTGATTAGTTTTCTTAGTAGAACAGTAAGTTAAATAATCTTGTTTTTGTGGAAGTGGTTTGTTTTCATTTATTCTACACTCAGTTAACACTATTATGTCCACTTGGTGGTTTAACATAGTCAAATTGACCTCTAGATCGTCCATATTTGAGGTTTTATGAATACTTCTTATGTTTTGAACTACAACTGATAGGTTGGGTTTGGAATCAGGTAAGTTTCTTTGCAATTCATTTATGGGACAATTCACAGTAGTTATACTATTTAAAGAGTCTAATTCTTGCAATAAAATGGTTTGATTATCCATTAGAAAATAGCTGATAGATATATGTGATATTTAGACATATTTTACAGTTGATTTGAGGTAGTTTTTTTAATGTATTGATATAGTAGATAAAAATGTATGTAGTATAATGTATTGTAGTATTTTTCATGTTTCTGTTATTTTGGTGTTTACATTGTTCATTTGTACATAAATGTATATATATAAAGCACAGTTTCATTATATGACTCATCCTTTCTCGTTTTATAACACATGTGGACGTAGATGTTAAGCACGCTAATTTATACAGTTTCATAACGCTTGATAAGTTTGTGCAGTAATGCATTATCATCATCATCAGTATTAGACTATTCACGAATATATTAACTCGGTATAGTCATTGCTTCTCTAGTATTTTAAGTTGCGCAGCATCTGTGACTGTGATGATTTTAGAGTTGTCATCATATCGTAGATATACTTTTCCATAGCTGGTCCAGCAGTATTTATAGTTATTTGATATTTTAAAGTCTCTGGCTAGAAAATACAGCCTAGATGCCAGCTGTGTGAGGTTTTCCGAGATAAATATAGGCGTGTCCGCATGTGCATTCAGGCCAAGCAACTTCGCGCTCAATTTGTTCGATTTATTTTTGTAATTGTAAGTTTTGGCCGCCTTTAGAATATCTGTTTTTGCAAACGTGTTAGTGAGCTCCATAATGAGTGTATATCGCTCAGCATTTTGACGTTTTGTTTTTATTATATCTTTAACATCCGATTTTTCTAGGTTCACTTCGATATTGTGGCATAATTTTGATACCATTTGCACAAGGTCTTTCTTGTTTTCATCGCCTTTGAGCGGTACATTTTTTATTTCAATATTGCACTTTCTATCAAATTTTTGCATCTCTTCGAATTTATTTTCCAGCAACACTATTTGTTCTTTGTCTTTTTTTGCTTGTATTTCCAATAATTCAATTTTCGCCCTAAGTTGCTGGTTCTCTTCTGATAGGTGGGTTAGTGCGGTCTGCACCATGCTACTTGTTTGATGTATTTCATTTAAAGTAGTCATCATCTTTTTTATCTGTGCATTTTGAGTTTCTGCCAGTCCGCTAATGAGTTCTTTCATTTCAGTCTTTATATCCAATGTTATGTCCTGCATCTGGGTAAGGGTCGTGTCATCTTCACATCTCAATCGTTTATTTCTTCCAGTTATATATTTGACTGACGCTGAGTCATCTAGTTGATCAATATTAGGGACTGAATTTGATTTCTCCGGCGTACGCATCATCACTGATACTTATTAGTATCGGAGTGAGCGAATATTCAAATAGCCACACGAAAGAAATGTACAACCACTTATTTGTACGATTGTTATCAGGTGATAATAATTGCGCAAACGCAGCTTTTGTATTACGTTATACGTATGTATGCTATAAGCCCAATACCGAATGCTAAGATGGAGCAGGTAAGCAATTATGTCAGTTATCTCTTTCTATCCTAGCAGAATGTTTCCGCGACCTTGTAAAGCGGAGCTAAAGCAGGAGGGCAATTATTTAAGCAAGCTGTCTTTCGCACTCACGTAGTTTCCAAGGTCAAGGGTCGTGCAATCACTGCAATGCCGTGCGTCGGGGAAGCGGGAGAGCAATTATGTCAACTGTCTCTTTTCTGCGTCGCTGCCCGAGTCCGCGGCAGGTATCAGTGAAGCCAAAAAAGGATAGAGTATGTCGTACCTTGTTTATCAGTAGTATTAATTGTTGACAACCTTCTTTTTCTTCAATTTTCTGTGCAAATCTGAACCTTATATTTGTTCACCGTTGCGCACGTCCGCTCTCGATAAGACCCCAGACGAGAGAGAGTTATATATAAATCACAATTTCTCACACAATATGAACATGTTATTAACAGACACATCTTGACTTATTAATTTTGTGCGTTCAAAACTAGAATCTGTCTGGGTAGTGGGATACATAATTAATATAGCACTGAATGTATTGAGTTGGAGTAGTGTAATAGGTTTTATTAACCCCCTCGCATAATTCGCTCAATATTTTCAATTGATTCTGACTCCGATTGTTCATCTATTGTTGCACTTTCTTGAAAAATGTTAGAATTTGATGACGATGATGCCAAGGGATTATTGGTGTCGCTTTGTAAAGGTGAGGAACTGTTTTGATACTGTTGTGGTGGGAATGAATTTGGTTGTGGCTGGTTACCGTATGTTGATGATGATGACGTGTAGCCATAACCCACACTATTATATCCATAACGTGGTTGACATGCGCTAGACGAAGGGCCCGCTTCGTAAATGTTGTAATAGTTGTCACTGTATTTAATTTTTTGCATAACTTTCATTACCTCAAACTTGAATGCAAATAATTGTTTTTCTGACATCGTTTGCATGTCTGGTAACAGAGATAAAAGAAAATTGAGATGTGGGTTCATGTTATTTTCTTCTTGTTTTTTCATGGAGTTCAACAAAGTTTCCTGAAATAATGATAATCCTTTTGCTTTTCTACTTGTTTTTGAAGCAGATGACACCTCTGACGAGTTATCCAAACTATCAACGCTGTCTTCATTGATATTGAAAGAACTGTTACTCTCTGGCGAATGTGATGATGGTGGTTGTACATTTGAGATCGTAGTATTCGAAGGTCGTGAAGATATTAAAAACTGGAGCATATCCAAAAATGGTGTTTTGCGTTTTTTTGTGGCACCACTTCCACTTTTCATGTTGCTTTCTTTATTTTTTTCGCGGACAAAATAATCTCTGAGATGTTTCCATTTTTTTTGACTGAAACTGAAATGAAAATTTGATTTAATCTGTCAGTATTTGTATATATATTGGGTTTTGTGTTATGAATATTTACAAAAATAACAATTTCTAGCTAATTTCTAATCTAATTTCGTGTGTAATGACCAATGTAGCACACTCGTATCATAATGTACTATTGTTCACAGGTATTTAGCTACAGGGGCATCCTTTGGTACCTTAAGCGAAGATTTTCTAATGGGGAAGTCTACAATATCTGCGATTGTTTGTGAAACCTGCTCGGTTTTGTGGGAAATATTAATGCCTTTGGAATTACCGCAGCCCACAGAAGAAATGTGGATAAACATATCTAATTTGTTTTACACAAGAACAAATTATCCGAATTGTCTGGGCCCTATAGACGGCAAACATGTGCGAATAAGGAAACCAGCTCATAGTGGTTCAAACTTTTTCAACTATAAAAAGTTCTTCTCAATAGTCCTTTTTGCTTTAGCTGATGCAAACTGTTTATTTACTGCCGTTGATATTGGATCATGTGGAAGAGAAGCAGATAGTAACATATTTAAAAACAGTAACATGGGCAAAATGATAGCTCTTGGACAATTAAATATACCAAAATCTGCCAAACTGCCTAATTCCAGTGGACCTGAACAACCATATGTGTTTCTAGGGGATGAAGCGTTTAGTTTAAAATCAAATTTAATGAGACCTTACCCAAATCGCAACTTAACTATAGAACAGCGCACATATAATTTTCGGCACTCTCGAGCAAGGAGATGTGTTGAATGTGCATTCGGTATTTTGTCTAATAAGTGGAGAGTGTTACATTCAAGTATAAATACTGATGTCAAAAATGCTATTAAAATAATACAAGCCACTTGCGTACTACACAATTTTGTTCGTAGAAGAGAAGGCATCAATTTCAAAGATCAGTTAAGAACTTGTACTCTTAGGGATGTACGAACATCGCGATTAGTTGTGTCCACATCAGGTCAAAGGGTGAGAGAATTCTATAAAGAATATTTTGTAAATGAGGGTAGATTGAACTGGCAAAATAGATATATCTAAGCTGCGTGTAGTATTAAACAAAAATATTTCAATTGAAATCAAATAATGTCAATTTTGTGTCAACTGTTTGTAATTCTTACTTAATAAAAAAACTACTCACTAGTCTCGTTTTTTTTCTTTGTACCATACGTTTCCCAATCTTCATACATAATGGACGCTATTTCCTCCCAAGCCAATCGACGTAACTTCCCGTCGCTATATTCTTTGATATTCACATTCCAAATACATTCTCGCGTATGCACTTCGGCAATAATTTTTTCTGTGTCGAACATAATGAATGAAACACGTCTGTTCTGTTCAAAATTCTTGTCTGGAGTCCGCCGGCCGCGTTGCATCCAATACGCTGACGTTTAGCTACGTAGCCAATCAGCGTCCGCGGAGCGTAGTGACGTGCTATATTAATCAGCCGCCGAATGTCAGCGTCTACGTATAGCGTAATAACGTATTGTCGGTTATATATGAACGAAAAAGTGAATATGTATGGAAATTCAATAAACTGCGTAACGTTCGCTCACATTCGGCGGCTTACAGTCAGTTTGGTTTGAACACGGCCTAACATCACACATTTTCTTATAATTACCAAAACACATTCTTTCGTATTACTAACATTAAACTCGCTTCATTAACATAATATCATCACACACATTGGAACAAAATAGTTGAAAACAAATTACACACCGCCTGACAGACGTCATTGGCTAGTGACGTGACTACGCGTTGAAAATGCTTATCGGTTTAACTTTCAATTCACAATTTCTTAACAACTAGACAACTTCACAACACATCAAACACTTTATTCACATCAGATTAAGACATACATGTCGGAGAATAAACTTCGGTGCCCGATATTTTTAATTAGATTTATCAATCAGTGCGCACGCCCGGCGCAGGCGACGACCATTCATTAATCAAAATAAGTCTTCGCACATAAAAATGATATGAGTCAAATTCGTCTGAGCGTTCTTCGTCATAATTTAGATTCCCGGAAAAGCTCAATATAACTGATAATTTTCCTTGATCTATAAGGTGCTAAAAAATTAGTCAAGGATATTTTAAGAGATATTAAATTACATTAAAACAATTAACTTTTAACTATAATTAAGGAACCTTTGTATACCATTTTCCGAACAAAAAAAAATATTAATTTTTAAATCACCCCTATTATGTACCTGTCAAGAGGTTTAACACTGTCTGTCGTGTCACGTCAAAAGTACTTTTTCCTAAATGTCATTAAAATTCGGCGGGAAAACGGCAGGTTCTTAAATACTAGCGTCTGCCCACGGCTCTGCCCGCATGGAACATAAAAACTGTCTCATGCGAACAAGTAGTGTGAAAAAGTAGTCTTCTATTCCATACTAATGTCTGTGCCTAATTTCATCCTGATCAGTTAAAATGTTTGGGCGTGACGTAGTGATAGTCTAACTAAAGTTTAAGTAATTTAAAAAGAAAGCACGGACATAACATAAGAAATCTTTTATTGGCATAAACTGTTTATAAAAATTGTTGAAAATGGTGACCCTGGTTTTCAATGCACAATAGTGCTCGCTTTCGGATATTTTCATTAACACGTATTAAGATCTCTCTTTCCCTTTTCATAACCTCAAAGGCGTCGGTAATACGTGTTCGTAATTCTTCTGACGTTCTTATTGTGTGCCCGTCGTTTCCATAAACCAAGTCTTTGGCTCGTCCCCATACGTGGAAATCAAGCGGTGTTAAATCTGGTGAGCGGGCTGGCCAGTTCACTGCACCTGCTTGAATCCATGACAACACATGGTCCAGGCAAAGGGTACAGAGCTTTCAGCCAAATAATACATGATAGCAAAGCGTCATAGCTTTCAGCTAATCGTACAAGGCAAAGTAATTGTCAACCATAACCAATCAAACCCAAATATTGAAATTGTTTGTTCAATAAACCGATCACATCAACCCGGATGTATCCACTCATACTCGCTCGCTAGTTATAAAATCATGAGGGTTTCAAAAGGAGCTAATGGTGAGAGGAAGCGCCACATCGGGGTCGCACGGCAGTGCCCCCGCCAAGTCGAGCGCGAAGCAAACACTGCCGTACCATCCTTTACTGGAACCATTTCGCCGCATTTTCAGACCCCTATTTGAGAACCTCTGGATAAGACCAGAACGCAGAAATTTTCGTCATCCAGTAAGCTATAATCACATACTTAAAATCCAAAATTTCAAGTCTGTAGGTCATTTAGTTCCGAAGTTAAGCGAAAGCAAAGTTTCGCATTTATGACACTCACTCACTCACTCACTCATGATCATCAAAATAGAACTAGTATATAAACTCAGAGAGCTGAAATTTGGTACAGGTACTAACACTAACTACAATTTGGTACTAACTGGTTTAATGGCCACATAAAGGGAAAACTATAAAAACTAGGATAATCGAAGATCTAGAGTACCTGGTGATCCTGATTAGAAAACACAAGAGCCCAACCAAACTATTAGAGATCGACATACCGCCTTTACAAAAAAATACTCAACTTGGTGGTTTGATGTCAAAAATCGAAGATCTGAAGTATCTGATGAAGAACCCTCAGCTGGTCTCAGCTGTATTTGAGATATGGTAATGCCCCCTTCTACTATTGGTAAGTACATAAAAAAATCGACTGTCATTGCAAAAATCCAGCGTAGTGGGACACATCTTCTAATTTAATCTAGCCTATAGCGTCCCACTGCTGGGCGAATGCCTCCCCTTCTGCTTTTAATACGCATATAAATAAAAAATACAACCGGGTTAGGCGTAAATACCGCGCCGATCTTTTAGAAATTAAACCGTGTAAACCGTCTAAAAGAATAAATAATGAACGCGAATGGGCAATACGAAAAACTATTGCTACTGTACAAGAATCAGAACCGGAAAAAAAGAAAAGAAAGATTTGTAATAATAAAAAAAACTACTAAAAAGAATAAAAATGTCAAATAAGAAAATCTAATAGAATAAATCAATATGCCCACGTTTCTACAAACAGAAGTGAAATCCCACCAACCCACAAAGAAATCGCAGTAAGGAACCTTAGACTTGGCACGACTTTGTCTAGATTTCATTACTTTTTAGAGATAAACAAGCAACTCCATCGAGACTTGGCTAGTTTTGTTACATAATGTTTTTGGTGGGATACCATTGTCAAAAAATATCTTCTAACTTTAATTTTGAGTGTTCTTTTCCTCTGTTATTATTTTGTGACCATTAAAGTAAGCAGTAAACGGTTCGCATAACTATGAAACGTTACTCTTCAAATTCCGAGTACATGTCCATTATTCAAATACAAGATGAGTCATGATATAAATTCATTGAATCTTAAGAGTTGTAAGGTGGCCACAGTTATTCCCAATACACTACAACAAAGGCGCTAGTGTTTATCGGTAACGAGTTAAACAAGCGACGAGAAGTATTTCTTTTATAAAATAGCGTGCGGACTTAAACAACTCTTTTTTTTATTTTTTAAATTGAAATATTACCTTCCGGCTTCCATAAAGATAGCGTTTATTTGATCTTCACTCATATGCGTTCATTATTTATCAAAGTATAAAAATATTGTAACACGGTACAACGGTAGTGATCAATAACTAACTCACAGGAATACAAGATAAAAATCGCATTCTCGCAATATAACGCTGCAACTAAGTTGTAGCTCATAATCAAAATAAAACTCAACAGCCTATACGAAGCATGAAATGATACACTTTTATAAACCAAAAAGTGCGTACTTGGTATGTTACAAAGTAACCGAAGTAGTTGTTGAAACACAGTACCTGTGTGATCAACAGCGGGAAGTAATTAAATTCATTTGGTCTGTAAGAAGGTTTACTCCGAAAGTTGGCAACGTCGCAAATAGCTGTCAAATATTTCGCTGTTTTGGTATGGTTGAAACATTAAGTATGGATTGCAACAATTATACACGATTTTTTTAGGATTATGGAAGTACTATCTTTTGAAAACTTTCCATCGCATATTCCATGCATTTTAATGTAATGTTATCATTTGAATGCCCAACAAATATAAAAAGAGATGCGTCATTCAACCATAGAATGATAACTTCTTTTTTAATTCAGTAATAATAAAAACAGCGAAATATTTGACAGCTATATGCGACGTTGCCAACTTTCAAGATAAACCCTCTTAATAAACATTGGGGATACAATGCTGGCAGTTCATTACGATGTAAGTCATCCTTTATTTAAGTGGTAAAACAATTGATGTTAGATACTAAGTTCCATCTCATTGAAACATTCAACAGTCAAAATTACATGTACGTCATTGATTGCTTTAGCTCATTCCAATAAAATCTGGATTTGTTATATCCTGATGACAATGACTTCATAGTCACAATCTATCGTACCATGTTCTGAATCAAAATTCTGGATTCCTCAAAACAAATAAATTCAAAATTTAATTTCATCGAAAGATGATTTTAAGCTGACGACCGCTCGTTCGTCCTTTATTTAATTTTTATCCGAGATTCAGTTATCATTGTTACTTGGGTGCAAGGTATAGTACCGTGGTTCACCTTTACTCTAATTATGGTCTAGATGTCAGTAATTTTATTTTTTACTCAAGTTCTTTGTCTATCTAACACAGCCAAAACAAGACCAATTCTTTTTCTCAACTTTTCATTTTGGAAATCATGACGCATTCGAAAAAATATTTTTAAAAATAATGGAATGTTTTTTTATTTTTTTATTTGCTATCTCCATTATTTAGGTCCGTATTATTATACCGATCTCGAGTACGAACGCGATCACAAGTCTGCACTATCCTTATGAAATGTCAAACAAAACGTCAACTCGAGATTGAGTTCCTACTTGAGATTTGTCAATTAATACGACCCTTAGAGTACTTTCCCTCCAGGTTAGGTTAATGGAGGAGAAGTACTTTAAGTTTAATGAAGATAGGATATTTTACAAAGTGGAGGCTTTATATAATTTGAAATGTAAGTAAGACAGTGCATTCTAAGATTTAAAAAAACATTATATCTTGTTTATTACGCTATTTAACTTAATTACGTCATAAAACTAAAATCTACATTACACATTCACACGTGGTGACATGATAAAATCTAGAAAATTCATTAACGCATTCACTGCCACTTCTTTTTACGAACTTTCGCCAGGTGCCACATCTGTCATTAAGGGCACATTGCAACGCACATGTGCGTTCGAGGCACTGCGGGAAAGTCAGCAAAACGCATATATGCGTTGGTGGCAGTGAATGCCTTAATTGAATATACAGTTGCCAATATTTGTATAGTTTCACAAACATACATACTATGTACATGAAAATACGACACTGACTGAAGTGAGGTGAAGAGTTGCGGGTCCTAGGACGGACCCGTCTTGACGCTGTCTAGACCGGTTTAATGCTGCCTGGCGAGTCCAGGTTCAAAACTGCCTTTTGAGATAGAGGTCACCGAGGTGGTCAGGTCTCTATCCCACGGTATGGAGTAAGTAAATGAAGCTAAATATGAAAAAAGAATCAATAAATTGGCAACTTACCACTTAAAAAATATCTCCAGAAATAAAAAAACAAATTAGATTGTGTATATATGTACCTGCTTGCACGCAGAGAAATATCTGGCTATCTATACGAGAAAAAATGCTACTGTAACTAGAACTTCTGTTTGCAACCGTGACAGCAAGGATCAGCGAGTTGACTTTACTAAAACCATTCTGTTATTATTTTTTATTAATGACAGCTAGATGTTTAGTGTAATTGACCAAACAATATAATACTCATTACAAGGTAAATATCGCGCCTGTAACCATACGTCAAGTAGACATCACTAAATATCTACTAAATATTACTAAATATTTTGCTGTATATACTAATTAATTTGTGTAACTGACCAACGATATAACACTCAACGTTATATTAACCGTGTACTTAATTCCGTTAACTTGGACCCAATTACATTTACATAAACTTGTCAAATCTAACTGTAATTGACATACAATATTTTAAGTAATTCTCAGATCGCTTACAGTTTTTTTTCTTCTGTTTAATGATGGTATTACTGATAAACTTATTATTTAACTGAAGTTGATGTTTAATAGCAAGTGATTTACAAATATTATAGTTATTTATTCAACAAGAGGAGTAAGGCATTGATTACTCAACGAGTGGCCATTTGAGGCCCGACGCGAAGCGGAGGGCCTTAAACAACACGAGTTGAGTAATCAATACTTACCCTCGAGGGATATATAATACTTTATACTACTCTTACGAGGAAAAAAAAAAACAACAAAATCTCGTACAAAAATTTAGATATATAGGATAGGTAAATAAGTATCATCTGAAGCGTTTTTGCAAAAAAGAATTGATTTCATCTGCCGTTAGCACTTTGGATTTCTTACTGCGAAACCCGCTAGACTTCTTTTTCAGAAATGCTGCTAATTTTGAGTATTTCTTTATATCAATATTATCTCTGGATAACAATGTACTTCTCAGCATTGAATGTATAGCCCACAGGCTGCTAGGCTTATATTTTGAAGACTTTTCACTAAAATAGGCTAGAAAAACATTTTCCGACAAAGAAGAAGCTTGCTTTTCAGTCTTCCACTGCATAAATTCTTCATACTGCTTCATGTATTTATTTTTTGATTTTTCCGGTAGAAGATTGTTAATTGCTTGTTGAGCATGAATTAATATTTCAGGTGGCGTTCCAATAATACTACTATCGCTACTTTCCTCATTTGTTGAAGACATTTCAAACACAAAAGCAAATTCAAAGTTATTACAATGAAACGAAAGGCGCGCGATATTCTTTTTTTTAAAGTGAAAACCGCGCCAACCCTTTTTTTTATTTGGGCGCGCCGCGTCTTTACAGCCAGTGACGAGACAGATCATTACAAAATTTCTTGCGTGCAACCCGAAATATAAAATCATATTTAGTATCAATGCATATGTTTCTTCAAACCATTTAACGATATTGTTATCGCATTTTCGAGTTTTTTTCCGAAAAACTTTTTTGATGTACATTCGTTTAGAACGTCTATATAGCTTGTGTAAAGACGGCAGTGTCAAATAAAAAAAAGTATTAACTTACACGCATCCATGGCTCGTTTTGGAATTAAAAAAAAACATAACTGTGGAATAATGGATTTTCATACAATATTACTACATGGGTAAAGTGTGTAATAATGGATTTGCATACAACATTATTAACCAGATTTTGAAGGAGGATTAATGAGCAACTTTCTCCCCAATTAATGGGTTAGTTTGAATTGACTTTCCGAGTAGGCGTAGTATAAATTCTATTATTGGTCACGTTTGCATATAACTTAGATATGCGATGTTTAGCTTCATACCTCATTGACCAGATATTTACTAAGGGACCGAATTTAATTAACATCTTTGGATAATGAGTAAGATAATGGAATTTAGGAGTTAAGGATTTTGTACTATATTTCAAATATAAGAAGTTATGTTCGCATTGCATAATTGCATCATGGCTGGGTATCAGGTCACCGACTAGCAATCCAAAGTATCTTACAAAACAAAGTGTTTCTGCTGCTGACATTTTCAGAGTAGTGCGTTGCAAATGATCCAATGTAATAATTGGGGGTGTATTCCTTCTATCAGGTCCGTAATTAAAAGAAATTATTCTATTATTTAAAGTTTGTAAAGAAAAATATTTAAGGTCGGTAATGTAACTTAAAACAATGAAACTCATATCGTGTTTACAGATCCCTTCTAAGAGATCATGCATTATGTCAACTCCAACATGATCTATAACTGAAAACCCATTTACTTTATGCCAAACACATTTCTCTTTAATGCCTGTAGCAGAAACATTTTGCAATTCTACATCTGCCATATATTGAGGCATAGTACGTAGCAATGATTCATCACATTCATAAGCCCTTCTCATAGTTTCTTTAGTAATCTTACATACACGGCATGGATAGTTGGACGAAAACGATTCCGTAAATCCTGTGATTGTATGTTTACCTAAGTTATCTCCTATAATAACAGCTAATTCAAAATAAAGTTTAGTTTTCCTTCCAGAATGATTAACCTCGATTCCATTTTCTAGTAAATTATTTAAGTCTTAAATTACTGGGGCAAATATAACATTATTCCCAATTTTTTGTCGATCGGAAGAATGGAACAACAGTGATAAAAATATATTACCTAGATGTGATATTTTATGGGGAGGGATACACATAACACTAATATAAACAGCCCCAAGTTTGTGTATGCCTGAATGACTGCCTAAAGCGTTACCAACTTCGTAATCATCAAAAAAAAGACACAAAAGAAATACAATTTTTCTTTCATGTAAAGCAAGCTTTTTTTGCCATTCAGACCCTATTTATTATATTTTGGACTAAATTACTATTACTGTTTAATATTTTTGTAAAAAATTGCAACGTTTCCTCCAATACACCATCCAATTCGAAAAATTTTTTGAGTACTAAGTTTATAGGAATATGTATTGCTGTTACTTTCACTGTAGTAACATTGCAATGATTATTACTATCATATTTTGTATCTAGTCGTTGTCCAACAGTATATTTCTCGGGCTCTATATCAAGACGTTTCAAGTAAGACAGCCTCTTATGTTCTGATTGAAAATCTTTCATTGACTCATTTAAAGATGCAACTCTGTTATATGTAGTTTGGTAACAGTCCTGTTTTAAGGTATCATGCATTGAAGAAGGATCAAGCAAAGGCTGAACAATATTGTTACTTAAGTTGTTCATTATTTCTTGAACGACATTAAGCGGTATAACTGAATTGGCATATAACGATGAAGCAAACTTAGCTATAGGGTTGTTAACTGATTCAATGTTGTTCATAGGTTCAATATTTAAACTACACGAGCTGTTAGTTAAAGACTTAGTTTCCATAGAACATATATCGCAAGTAGCTATTTTATTTGTCACTGGAGGGACTGTACTGAATGAATTATTTGTTAATGTCATATCATTGGTATGAGTACCTAAGGAATTTGATTCTTTTTTATGACTCTTTAAATGCTTTTTAAATGAATTAAAGAGAAAAAAATTCCTATTACAATCTTCTTCCAGACAAATGTAATTATTTAAAGGTAAACCCCGTTTCTGGTGATATAATGTTATGTGAGTACACAATTGTTTGTAAGTTGACAAATCTACGGAACATACAAAACACTTAGGCATTATAACAAGTTTTTTTTAAATAGGTATTTGTTTAAATTGTTAAGGACCAATGTCCAGATCAGTTATGAAAGCATTAACAGTGCTATAGTTTTTGTCCCACTTTGTTTTTAACTGGTATAGTCCTAGCTGTATGAAGTTCCACACGCACATACTCTCTGTCGGATATTGACAGTGCAGAGAGAAGACAATTTTAAAACATGTATCCACTGTTTTTAAAATTGAATTAGTTTCGAAAAATAAATCGTTAACTATGACGTAGTATTTCTGTATGTCCGTATAAGAAGAACCAACAATCACAATTACCGGTTGGAGCGTTAACTTGTATTTTAAATATTTCTCACGCCGGAGGGCTATTGCGACCTGCATGTCCATTGGTCTTAGCACGTGTGTAATGAAGCCATCCTTCACTTCAGCTTTGGATGGCCGCCATGCTTGTTTTTTCGTCCTGTGTGTTGGGTTTCCCAGAAACAGCGGCAAAAGCATGAATGCATGAATTTTGATCATCTAAAAAACAAAAGACGTTAAGTAAATAAATTTCCGTCAAACAAAGCTAAGAATCATCTCGACAAACAGAGCTTTCGATTTAAAAAAAACGCACTCAAATCGGTTCCAGTATATTTATTCAATAATTAAATAAAACACATCCCTTTACTTTATACGCATACTGTTGCCTATCGGCGAGGCCGCCGCGCCCCCCGCGGTCGTTGCCGCTCAAATCAGTTCAGCCGTTAGGGCGCTACAGGGCCACGGACAGATACACAGATACACACACCCCTCTTTTAGGTCGGGGGTTAACAAGAAGACAAATTATAAGTAATTTACATTTTTATATGTAACATCATTTCAGCCGAAAGACGTCCACTGCTGGACATAGGCCTCCCCCAAGGCGCGCCACTCAGACCGGTCCTGTGCTACTCGCATCCACCGCGTTCTCGCGACATTTACAAAGTCGTCACTCCATATGTAACATACTTATTATAAAACCTGGCTGGTACTCACCTTTGTTTAGAAGCTGAAGTTGTTCCAGTATGTCTTTTACTTCAGGTACTTGGCTTTTAGATAGAGCCAATTTGAATTTTTTTCTTTTTTTGTTGGGAATGTTTCAAATATTTTATTTCCTGACGATGGGTATAAAAACTGAAAATCATCAGTAAGAAGCTCATGCCCACGTGGCGTTTTTAACACTGGGTTAATGTATGTTCCGATGGTCATTTCAGAAGTCTCTATTTCCTTCAATCTATTTTTGGCTGTTTTATGCCACTTCTCTACCACTGAATGCCAGGGTTCCGTACAGTTTTGGAGCCACTGGATATCTTCATCTGTACCACTTTCTGGAAAGATATATGAACCAATAAAAAATCATAATACATAGATTTCAAAATATTTTAATTTAATAAAATAAGTTGCAAGTTATTGAAGTTGTTTGCTAGAAAGAGACCAACTTAACTTAAACTTAAAAAGGGGGAAAAGTGCGAAAACACTATCTTTAAATATTCGTAATTATACCCAAAACCATTAATAACCATAATTTACTTATTCCCTTTTCCTGTAAAATGATAATTGACAAGGAAAGATTTCGAAGTAGAAACTTATAGACTCTGAAAAACGAACAAGAAATCAAAAGCAAAATTATATTTTTATTTATTATCACAAGTTTAAACTAGTATAAAAATCTTGATGGTAAGTTCAAATATAATTCACAGTTCATTTTTCTTCTATGCGCATAAATAAAATTCCAGTAAATCGTACGGTAAATTCTATGGTATGACTACAACTAAACACAGCAGTCAAAAACCACATTACTCAATAAAAACATTCGATGTAGAGAAAAGTATACTGGTCGTCAGGCACTAAATTAGTATCTCCAATTTTATGAAGCCACAAAAACGGGTCTAGAGCTTTGGGAGTCGCTGTAATATCCCCTATTGTAATCACAGCTTTATCAAGTCTCTGGCGCTTTTTCCACTCCTGGTAAAGCTCGTTGTATAATATAATCTCCAGCACACAGCGGGGGTACACTTCCCAGCCCCGTGGCACAATACATCCGTATTTCAACCCCATTTGAATGGAAATTAATCGTACTCGGATGCGGCTGTTGTGTTCAATGCGTTTTTCTACAATGTTTACGTTACGAGACACGTGCGCTTCTTTTATTGGAGAAGGCTAATAACCTGGTGCGTAGTAGTTTTTTTTTAGGAATCTCTAATTACGGAGTGACCTAACATTGTTATTGTCCACATCTCGTCTTGTTTATCGTAAGCTTCATCTGGGATTGTATTGAATTTAAATCGTGCAGAAATACGGATCAACCACTCACCAAACGATGATTTGCTGATGCTTTGGTGATTAAATCTAATAGCTTTTAAAATATTGAATGAAAATACTGATCAAATAAGTGTGAATTACTTATTGTGCGTAACGCATCACTTATTATAATAAACATTCACAAGTTGACGTCCTTACACCTCCAGACATTAAATATTGACTTAGTTCAACTGCGCACAACTTATGAGCTCATGAGCCAAATTATTTGTCGAAAGCAATAACTTGATAATTTAGTTATTATATTGTCAACTCCACAACAATGTTTTTGTTGCATCATGACTATAGTTTAAGTGTTTAGCTCAAAAATAAAGCTATTCAATGTTTTTGAGCTCTTTGAGCTCAAAAGTCTGATGAAAGTTTGATAAAACAGTAATTGTTAAATTTTCAATCTGCCATAACTTTTTGTAATATATGTGTGTATGAGGGTAGATTTCATAGAGTTAGCTTTATTATGTAGGTAGTTATAAGTAGGTCATTAGGTTAGCAGTCTCGCATTAAACAACCAGCTGATGACACGTCTTATTTCTTCTCTTCCTAATATCCTGTGCTGTATCCCGTTAATCCCGGATTTCTCAGTGGCGACGATTTCGGACCTAAATACACGCGAGTACCGGGTGATTTTCGAGTTGGCGGATCGAGGTACGAGAAGTGTTCGTGACTAAGTACAACAATGGCGGTGGGAAAGATACCGGAAATTAATATTTCAACGGACAACTGGACCTTGTACGTTGAGCGATTAGAACAGTATTTTGTGGTGAACCAAGTCGCGAGTGAATTGCAAGTGCCCACGTTGATAACAGTGATCGGGGCGGAGTGTTATGAATTATTAGTTAATTTGTGCACACCCGACAAGCCCAAGACAAAGACGTTCGCAGTCTTCGCAGAGATTACGGGAATTCTCCAGAAGCATTTACAACCGCAGCCGAGTGAACTCGCGGAGCGATATAAGTTTAGGCATCGTAAACAGGGCGTGGGCGAGTCTATTGCGGAATATGTGGCAGTATTGAAGAAAATGTCAAAAACGTGTGGTTTCGGTACTTGGTTGGAAGAAAGTTTGCGTGATCAGCTGGTGTGTGGAATTAATAGCGACACGATACGTCAGAGGCTTTTTGCGGAAGAGGGGCTAGATTTCGGAAAAGCGTATCGATTGGCGATGA